>JAHBMJ010002069.1:0-23071 GCA_018398765.1 Chromera velia | reverse complement strand
TTTATCAAATGTCTTACACAACGGTCAATGCGAACCGATTTCCACTCAAACTGACAGAATGCACATTTTCCGGGCTTTTGCGATCCAACTTCTGCACTGCCCTGTAAAAGAAGAATGACAGCTGGAATCTGTGTGAACAGTTTGCCTTTTGACATCTTGAAACTTCTAAGTTTGGCTTCTTTGGGGAACAACTGCTCAATCAAGAGCAAAACCAACGTTTCAACAACACAGGGTCGCGACGTTTCCACATAAGAAAGTGACTGACCTTTACATCACTGAACGATCACATTCAATTGCGACAGGAGACTGCATACAGGCGCGCACGGGTATCGCAAGCATGCCTGACACGCCGGGCGCGGTCGCGGCGGCCCCCATTACGCCAAGGCCGCACGGCGGCCGCACGGACGTCGATCGGGCCGCGGCGCGGGCCCGCGGCGCCGCCGCGACTCGGCCAGCCAGGTTACCGGCCAACCTGGTAACCACCCCCCTATTTCTGGCTGACTACCAAGTTACCAGGATGCACCTAGGCCGGACCTGCAGGGGAAAACCCTTATTAACAGGGCGTCAGAGTGTGAACTGACTATATTGAATGGGGCAAGACTCATCCCTGCTGTTCAGCCCCCCCTCCCATCGTGCCTGCCCCCCAACCCTCCTGCTATTGATGGTGCTCCGATCTCAGGACAGAGCTGTAAGCACCCGTCTATGACTCAGAGATCACCCGAAGAGAGCCGTGAGGACCCTCTCCTAGAGTCGGCCCTGTGGGACCCTTGTCCGTCGTCTGCCGAGCACACGTATTTCCGAGAAGCTGGCCGGGGTTTCGGTTGTAGACTACATGTTTATCAGTACAAACCTTCTCCCACTCCTTCGCTCCTTCTCCATCAGAAGGGACAGGGAGATAGCACCGGATCACACTCTCCTCTGTGCGGAGTTTGGGCAAGCTCAGGTTGCACGGCATACTAAATGCCCAGTTGCAGAACCTGGGCGTCCAGCCCCCCCCCCGGGGTCGGACGAGTATGGTCTAACCCGCGCTGTTCACAGCATGAGCAATGAGTCCCACTTGCCTCCTGGGCCCCCGCCTACCCTGCCTGAGGGGTGGGAATTCACCTCCTGCCAAGGCCTGGTGCCCACTGCCCTGTCCCAACTTTTGATCACCAGGATTTGTCGATGCGTCGAACAAGCTGTGCTCCTACCTGAATATCCGTAAATCTCCCTGGATGGGCCTAGATATGGGGGGACGTCCCGATCTGCAGGTAGGTGCAGTACAGCCCCTCCCCCTACTCGCTGGCATGGAGCAGGGGGATACGATTGATTCCATTTTCTCCGGATGGTTTTAGGCAGTGTGTGGTGAGGCAGGTGGCCGTCCCCCCTCGGTTGCTCCCTGTCCTCCTCTTTTGAACTCTGAGAGCCTATCACCACCTCCCAGATGTGTTGCTCCACCTGATGACGGAGAAAGGGGGGTATTTGCAGGGGTGACTTGGAGGGCGGGAAGAAGGTCCAATGTGCCTCGGAATAGGCCCCCGATTCTCCGACCACTCCAATTAGAGGTGCGGTGGTAGGCAACTGAAGTGAGGAAACAAAAGACGTTGTTGTTGGCTCCCGGAAGACTTCTTGTAGGGTCCAGCCGACCGTTACACCTTATCATCGCAGAGACCCACAAAAAGTACAGGGAGGCCAAAACAGCATACAACCGAGCCTTATCAGCTTAATATGTGAAGTCGGAGGCAGTGGAGCGGGAAAGAGTGCTGCAAGCGGAACTGCAAAAAAGTCCATATAGAATCTATGAACTACTCAGAGACCTCCGCAAACGCGTAGCAGCAAGGTCGATGCCCTCTTGTGCCGACGATGGTACACCAGCTGCCCCCACAACACGAGTCCCCTCCCCCTGGGCTTTTGCTAAGCACTTTGCTCAAGTATTCCACTGTCCTGAGGAATCCAGTCCTAGAGGATGCTGTTTAGGGCCCCTTCCGAGTTTTTCCTCTCTCACAGTCCCTGGTATATTGGTCTCAACTATCTCACAGAATGTCTGTGCCCCTCCTGTGTGAGGCTTGGCGCCCTTGAGCACGGAGATACCCCCATCACTTCAGGGGTCCTCTGCCCCCCTAGTGCCACTGCCAGGTTTTCCTCGGAGTCCCCTCTCCCCCCTCTTAGTCCCCCCCTCCCAACCTGAGGCTTCCGACCCCAGAGCCCCGTCTGGTGCATGGGAAGCTATTGATAGGGTATCGCCGTTCTCGGATCTCGAATTCTTCTCTCAGGAGGAAGTAAAGTCCTGTCTAAGGGCTGGTAAGAAAAAGAAGGCGGCTGGCATTGATGGGCTGGTGGTTGAGAACCTGAGGAAATGGTTCCAAAACCCGCTCTTCATAGCCTCAGTCACAGATGTGTTTAACGTCTGCCTTCTAGAGGGCAGAATTCAGTCAATCTGGAATAGATGTCTTATCTCGCCGGTGCTGAAGCCCGGGAAGGACCCAGAGGACCCGGCCTCCTACAGACCGATCCACCTGCTTGGACACCTCTCGAAGACGTTCACCTCACTCGTTGATCAGCGATTGAGGAAGATTGTTTCGCTTTCCCAGGTGCAGTTTGGATTTCAAAAGGGTAAAGATACCAGGGACGCTCTGTTCGTTTTCAACCATATCCTCAAAAAGTATCACTCCCCAGGTATACATTGTGTTTTCATCAACTTGAAGCAAGCATTCGACTTGGTAGGATATAAACGTTTGTGGGAGCGCTTAAAGGAGGAGGGGGTCCCCCCTCATTGAGTACGGGTTGTTCAAAGTATGTACACCGACGTGTGGGCAACGGTCTGTCAACCTGCTAGTGAGGGTACGCAGAATCGGTGTGTAGCGGGCTTAGCTTCCACTGCTGGCAAGTTTTAGTTTAGAGAGAGCGTTGGGGTTAAGCAGGGCGATCCGCTCTCGCCACTGTTATTTAATCTCTTTATAAATGACCTCCCGTCTCTTATCGCTGACCGACGTCTTACGGCCCTGTCGAATAGGACTGGGCCATCCGATCAGAATCCCTAACCTCCCCCCTCGTCTTTTGCTCTCCCTCCAGCCTTGCTGGCAGCTGTTTCGTCTGCCTCCTCTTCGTCTTCCAGTCACCCGACTTCCGCCAAGGTTGGGGTTGGGCCTTCTTCTGACATCTGTGAGCTTGAATGCCTCCTTTACGCTGATGATCTCGTTTTGTTTCACCAAGACCCAGATGAGCTGACTTGCATGCTTGATCGTTTGTCTGCCTACTGTCAGAAGAACGGATTATCTGTGAATGTCTCAAAGTTATACTCGTTGTTTGTGGGAGAGGAATGCAGTTTAGGCGAAAGGAAGGTCTTTCTCTTTGGGAGGAAAGTCATACAACGTTGTTCGGAGTTTAAATATCTGGGTGCAATTTTCGACAGGAATGGGGCAGTCAGTCACGCTTTTGAAATGCGTCTAAAAAAAGGGAAGAGGAAGGTGTTTGCATTACTTGGGGAACTTGCACTGCTTGGCAAGGTCTCCCCGGGGAGGTTGATAACAATGTGCAGGATTGCAGCCTTGTCAGTATTCCTCTATTCGGCGGAGACAGCGGGCTTGTCCCCTCGACAACTGCATCTTATTGACGACTTCTGGTTAAGCCTATGCCGGTCCCAGGTTGGCCTCCCCTGAACCTTCCCAAGGATTCTCACCCTCCTTAAGTTTGGTATCCTGCCCGCAGCCGCAACCCTAGCAGAAAGAGCGCTCAGGTTCCTGTGGAGGGTGGCGCAGAGGCCAGTAAATGACCTAACCAACCTTGTGTACAGAGAAGTGTGTGAGAGGCGACAACTGGCCATTTCGGACGACTTTGTTTCTTTCGTTTCGTCCTGTTGTCTCGTGGCAAAACTAGACCCCACTAATGTGCTTCCACAGAGCCTTTTGTTTTCGAGTGCGGTGATGTCATGGGGGGGGGAGCTCTTTTCATCGCCGATGGGTGGTGTGCAGAGAAGAGTCTGGGAGACGGCAACTTAACAGACAAATTAGTCTTCTCCAGGTGTCCCCCCCCCTTTTTTCGTTTTACCTCTGTCTCCGTCCCCTTCTTATGGTTGCACACACCTTTCCAATGCCTTGTCAAGCAGGCTTGTACGTCTGCTGTGGTGTTACGAGCTATAGCCGTACTTTGAAAAACCGTCCCCCCGTTTCTACCTTCTGGAACGCTTGCTTCCCTTCCAATCTCGTCGAGTAATGTCTCTTTTACAACTGGGGATCGGCCAGACCTCGGCCAGGACGGCCTTGTTTAGAGGTATGGCGGCTTTTTCCCCCCTCGCTCGCTGTTTATTTTGCAAAGAACAAAACCCAACGACCCCACCGCAAGATTCACCCATCGGTGATGAGCTTCACGCTCTTTCTGACTGCCCGGAATTTGACTCTGCTAAAGAACGATTCCAGCAAGTCCTACGGGTCTTGCCGAAAGCGAAGTACTTCAGCCTTAGTACACTCGACCGCAGCGAGATATTCTTCGTCAAAGTCCTTGTCCCACTACTTTCTGAACGCCCTGGATTGGTGGGGCGAACGTTGGTAGGGATCAACGAGTCTTTAGTTTGCAAATGAAGAGACATAACAAGACAGGACACCCCTTCGGATGGAGAAGATGTGGGCTAACAGGGTTTGCCGAATCGGTCTGCTGGCATGGGGGGGGTGAGGGGCACAACGTCTGCTAGACACTTACGTCAAGCCATCGTCATTCAGGGTCAGAGTCTTCCGATCCTTTCTTCAACGTCTGCAGCCCCCATCCATTGCGAGCTAGTTTGCTGCGTAGAGTCGCCGCTAAATGAACTCTTTCTGCAGGCCGGCATTCCACCATATTGCCTGCTGTCCGGTCGTTAGATGCCCACCGTTTAGGCACTTACCCGCTTCCCCCTCTTCTGCCACTCTCATAAGTGTCAGTTGTCTACACGGATGGCGCCAGCCGCTCTAATGGTACGTCGCATGCGAAGGCGAGTTATAGAACATATTGGGGTCCTGGACATCTATGTAACCTCAGCTGTAGACTCAGAGGTAAGCAGACAAACAATCGAGCCGAGCTGAGTGCGATCATAGCTGCGCTTGAAACTGGAATTCTCCATCATGGTCCTCCTCACACGCTGATAGTCAAATCTGAATCAGATTTGTGGTATGCTTGCCGAGCCCTGGAGTCATGGGTTCTACGATGGGAAAGAAATGGTTGGAGAAGACCTGATGGAAAGCCAACATGCAATCAAGATTTGATTGGTAAGTTGGTCAGCCTTATCAATGAATACGAATGGATACTAGGGGGGACTGTGTCCATCCAATGGGTGAAGGCGCACAATAAAGAGCCTGGTAACGAGGCAGTAGATGCTTTCGCTATCAAGGATGCATATCTTCCCATCCCTTGTGCGTAATGTTCTTGTCTGTAAAGGAGTAAGGGGTTGGATGTGTTAGTCTGATATACTGGGCCGGAGCGAGAGAGCGTAACTTGAGGCGAAGAGGGAGATTTGGTTCTGGCCTTGGAAGTCGAAGACTGTTTGGCGCTGCACCGTATTCTTAGAGCTAGAAAAGGTTGTGCTGACTGAATTTATTTATTCTTCTTCTTGGTTGTTGATGTAGCATGCTTGGTAGGAGTTTTTCTCCTCTTAGCATGAGTCGGTTTTCCGCCTTGGCCTGTTTTTCCTCATTAACTGGTACTGCATGCCAGAGGTTTTTTGTCCAGAACCACTCTAGGGAGCGGGCCGATAGACCGTATGCATGACCAGACACGTAGCGTGCGGCGGGTAATGCCGAGCAGTTGCATGGTGTATGTGTATGGGGTGGAGGTACTACCCGGACGGGCAGATGCTCTCATACCCCCCCTTAATACCTAATACCTAATACCTAATACTTAACCCGGCGAGCCTTTTTTTTTTAGCCACACGGCGCGCCTGCATGCGTTTTTTTAGACACACGTACGGGGGGCACGGGGTTTTTAGACACACGTGCGGGAGGCGCGGGGGCCCCGGAAAGACTACCGCCAAAAATGGTCCCGCAAGCGAAAAATTAACCAAACGCTACGGGTGAGTGCCTTGCGCGTGCCGCGCTATAAATGACTCGTGCCCGCGAAAAGGATGAGTGCCTTGGAATTCAAATTATCTGGCTGGGGACATTTGACGGGCCATAAATGTTTGACGGGCCAGGAATATTTGACGGGCCAGAGATATTTGACGGGCCAGGCTATTATTTGACGGGCCAGGGATATTTGATGAGCCTGGTAGTCTTTACTGGCTCCTTTTTTTGACAGGCCAGGCTAGTCTACTACATATTTAAGCGTTACATCGATCTCCCCGGCCCCCCAAAATTTGAAGAGCACGATATGCGACTGCGTGAGTTCTCAGAGCCTCTCGGCTGAGCCCAGCAAAGCTGAGCTGCCCCCCGAGGCGATATATATATCTGCCCTGCAGGTCGCCTCAGGAGGTAGCGCAGCTTTGCTGAGATCAGCTGAGAGGCCCTGAGATCGCATGCACTCGATCGCATATCGCAGTTCTCCATGCATCTTTTGGGGGGGGGGATCGATGTCACGCAAAATTTTGATAGAGAAATCGGCTTTCAGTACGTGCGTGCATCAAAATAATCGGTTGCCGGATCGGCCACCGCATGCAATAATGCTAGCTATATTAATTCGCGCCCCTTCCCGGCCCGCGCGAATCAGCTAGGTCAGCATATATGCAGCTCAGTCGGTATTCGCATCATGACGAAGTACGATCCTTCCTTCTCCTCTCCCCTTTCCTGTTCTGACCACAAGAAACAGTCTTTCAAACAGAGAGGGCTCCAACAGAGAATACGTTTGAGACAAAAACGAGCGAAATCGGTGGTAAATTGAGAAAATTAGAGGGAGTGGCTGTTTTACCTTACCTTCACAGCCAAGTATACCCCCGGATTCTAAGTCCACAACCCGTCTATTCGCTAAACCCCTCATAGAGATATTAGGAAAACGTAGATACGGGCGGGTTTTGATGAATGCAGAGCTAGGAGAGGAAGGGTCTCGCCCTGAAGACACATAGAGGGCCCACCCCGGGAGTCACAGAGTAGTGAGGATGAGAGGTGACGGAGGAACCAAGCCTGAAAGTCATAACCCCTCTATGTCACCGTCGGGCCGAGTTAGGCTACGCCCTAGAGTAGTATTGACTCTAAGGAGGAGGGACCAAGACATCGAGGCAGAGGGAGGAGAGTCTCCTTCTAGAATGGGAGGTCCTGTGCAGGACTAGGGTATATCACTAAAAAAAAAAATAATAAAAAAATATTTTTGACCCCCCCCCTCTAGAAATCAAAAGGATTTAACACTCTAAAAGTATGTCCAAAATGGTTCTTTTCCCTAAAAAACCACATACAAATACTTACTATACTAGTAACAATTCGTTTTATAGTGGTTTTCAAAGGTTTTTATGAAAGTGCCACTTCAAGTTTCAAATTATTAAAGACGACGTTATAAAACTTATAGCAAAACCTGAGAAAACTTAAAAAAAGCTTTAAAAACCAAAGTGAAACTTATAAGTAATGATCAGAAAAGGTGTTTGTTTCATTCAGAATTGGTCATTCACTTGCTTCATCTTCATCTGCTTGTTCAATTCTCTTGTTAAACTGACTTTCTACTCGAGCAAGCTCATCATTATTTATCGTAACCCCCCCTCCAACCAATATTGCAGAGTGCAACCACAAGAACATAGCAGAAAGAGGCATGTCATCTGTTCTCGGTATTAAAATTCAGTAAAACAAAAGAGGTTTGAATTTGGTGGTTTCATCAGAAGAAGACACAGTGTCACATTCATACGAAATGACACGAGCGCAGAAATCTGAATTTTCTTCTACATGTGCGATGCGGGCAATACCCAAGCTTCTGCCTTTCTTTGTCACAGGATGCATATTATTTGGATCAACCAGATCCAAAACTTTACTTACAAACCATTCTTTGTTCCTGCTGTCAGCCGTCTTCCAACAAAAAGCAACAATGTCTCCAATCCCTACGGAATAGTCCCCTCACTCCGGTAACGCATGACGAAGGCGGGGCTTTCGAGTCAAACAAGTCACCCTGTTTACATACAATTTTTTATCCTGCATATACATATAGGCAGAAAATAAAAGAAGACTCCTTCTCCCAGGAACATCAACTCAAATCCGCCCATCAGAGCCCTTTCCAGTTAAAAGGGGTGGGGCAGTGCTGCTACTTGCGCTACTGTCTGAACAACCATCTGACTGATCCACATCAGACCATGATGACTGATGTTACCCATGAGTCTGATAAGAAGGAGAACACCGAGTCCTAGGCTGGGTCTGAAGAAGGGGAGGAAGAGAAGAGGGGAGGGGGGGAGGGTGAACGCATAGAAAACCTCCCACACACTAAGGTACATTTGATCAGAAGCCCCCGAAGATGGTTTTAGTCTTCATCAACAGCGGCCGGGGGCTGTCAAAGATGCGGTTTTTGTAGGTTTTTGGCAGTTTCTGCACGTTTTTTCCATGAAAGCTAGGTTATAAAACCAAAAAAAAAAACCTGTAGTGACACCACCCCTAAAACTTCGTATAACCTATAAAAACTTAAGCCCTCTCACCTAAAACAGTGTCCAAATAGGTTTTTGAGCTTTTCAGAGCTTTGATTCAAGTTTTAAGTTTAAAGCAAGACAAAAGATTAAAACACTAAATTTTATAGCTAAAAACCTGTCAAAATCTTAGGTTGGCTCAAATAAGTGAAATACCCTAGGTGCAGGATGACAGCCGATCGAACAGGTTGGATACAAGTCGGACTGGGGGTGGGGAGGATAATGACGTTGGTCGAGTAGCTTACTATTCCCTCCTAGACCCCAATCTGGAGAGTAAGAGCCCTCCAAACCCCTCCACAGCAGAGGTCTTTTCAGACGATTGCTCCGTGAAGATCATAGGTGAGGCTATGGCTCCATGTAGACCCTTCCCATTCCCGCAGATCCTCGGCCCCGCAGGATTTCGGAACACACTATGACAGCATGAGAGGTGTTTGGGTCGCGCCCCCACGGCATTACGAAGTAGGAGAGAGGGGACAGCAGGAACAACGGATGGAGTAGGCCCGATCCCCCCGCGGGTGGGTAATGATAAAAGTGAGAGAAGGGATACGTTCCTCAGAATTGGGTGGACTTCCTGTGTGAACAGCCGAGCATGGAAATAGTCGAGCTGTCTGTCCCCCAGCAGGCGGATTTCAATGAGTGACCGCTATTCCGATGTGGCGACTATGTTCTAGCCTGCCTGGTTGCCGTCCTCAGGTATGACCCGGGAGAGTGGGAAAGCATGTTCCACCAGACTGATGACTAGCCGCATGTGATCCTGGCCGGGAGGGGATGGATGGCAATCCGCCTCAGGGGGCAGCTAGCGACAGTTATGTCTAAGGTAGCAGGAACGTGGGGAGGTGAACCTCCAGAGAGGGGATATGAAGTGATGCGGTTGGGGGTGAGGAAGATCACCAGGAGATGGATGTGCAGGCCTGAATTAGGGAGAGCCAGACAGCGTGGCCGAAGGAATACTAACCAGAGGCAACACGCTAGGTCACAGGTCTGTGAGGGGTGGTGACATTGGGGTATTGTGTTGGGGGTGGATTCCCCCCTGATAGGAAAGGGGCTGTATGGGGCTGTAGTAGCAGGGCGTGCATAGAGTAGTTATTCACGGTTGCGTACTTGCGTGTGCCTGAGAGAACAGCGCCCTAGAGTTGGGCAGTTCTCGACTTATGAGCTGGGCTGCCACCAGCTTGCCACCCCTTGAGTGTGCGTCGCCTTAGAGCTAGGCCGCCTTCGTTTCTTTTTACACGTCTGGATAGTGTTGCCTTGAGAACCCACTGATTCGTGGTGATGGATTCATTTTTGTAGGAGGGAGGACGTTTTGATGCAGGGGTGGCGTCGCAGGACAGCACAGAGGAGTTCGTAGAAGGGGGGGCTGCTGAGCTGGAGACCCAGCGGGAGGAAGTGGTTGCCGCTGTGGCAGCAGGAGAGTCGGCGGCGAGTGGTCGCGCACCATCTGGGGCCGGGGGGCAGAATGGACAGGTATGTGGGAGGGACGGTAACAAACTGGTTGCTTCAGTACGGGGCATACAGTTGCTTTGCTTCTGAACGTATGGGGTGCAGTGCCCTAGAGCTGGGCTGCCCCGGGTTTATAAACTGAGTGTGTGTCGTCTTAGAGCTGGGCCGCCCTTGTTTTCCCCCACCTACCTGGTTGAGTATCGCCCTAGAACTGGGCTGCTTGCACTCTGTCGTGATTATATTGACTGCATAACCCCTTGAACTAGGCTGTAGTCACTCTCTCTGCTGCTATATTGTTCGAGTGCTTGGGCTAACAGTCAGCGAACATAATATCGTATGAGTTAGCGAAGCTGTGTCTGTCAGAGTTTATGGTTTGGGGACCCAATGTCTGTGTGGTGATGGATTTGTTTGTCGCAGGGGCAGAGACTCTCTGGTGGTGGGCTGACACCGCGGAATAGCCACGGAAGGGCAGTGAAGAGAGAAACAGTGGGGAGATAACGGGAGGGAAAAAGTGCTGGTGGGAGGGCCAGAGCACCGGTCGAGGGAAGTGGAACAACTGACTGTACTGACAATTGAAACTTTTGTACTAGAAAATGACTTTTAATTTTCTATATATCACACTAAATTTTATATAAAAAACTAAGTTTTTAAAGCACTTAGAATAATTCTATTTATTGTTTTTTACCTGCATGAAAGTATGAATAACTTTTAAAGATAAGGTTTAATGGGTTTGTGGTGTGTATCTTGGAAATTGTTGGACGTGAGTGAGGTGAAAGAGTTATAGTATGTTGATATGTCGGGGAGTGATTGCAGACTCTGCAAGCATATGACAATGCGCAGTGTAATGCACAAATAAGCTAACTTTTACTTCTAATAGAATATGCCGAATCTGCACACTGATGTAAGGAGGGAGCACACAGCGGGCAACCCCGATGAAAGATAAGAATGAATGTCTGCAAACAGATCTGCCGATTTGACACCCACAGAAAGCAGTTCAACCAAACAAATATTGAGCACTATGACCGTGCAAGAGGTAAATGCTTAGTTTCTGAAAGCCTGATCGATCTATGGCCTCTAGCTAGAGGGCCTTGCCTACGACCGGCCATCATAGCGTTCTTGTTTTTTCTGGGTGAGGCCCGGAACTGGCCACTGGGTCTTAGTCCACCCAGGAGCCCTACCTCCAAATTCTCATGCAAACAAAAGCTGCGCCTCACTCCCACAACTTCAGATCACCCGAGATTACCAGCCGTAATGCTTCTTTACGAAACCCAAGCACCGACAAACGGTCTTCTGAGAAAGGCTCAGTCTGACCTGCAGCACAGATATACAAAAATTCATAAAGTGGCTCACCTTCTGGCCACCCAAAGCTGGCCCCCTCATCCAGAAAGCCTTTCCAGCTCCTCATCTAGAGCTTGTTAGAGCGCACGCATGGAAAGGATTCAATAGAAGCTTTACTGGGGCAACTTTGTAGGCCTCTTTGCGTGGAGACGGGCCGTGCCCTTCGTGATGGAAGATCGAAATTGCCCTCTCAGGGCAACCAGTAGAGTGAATGTCATAATATATAAAACCCAAGAAAAAGCAAAGAAGCCAATCCTCTGGGCTTTCGATAAAGCCTACTTTCATCGTTGGAGAGCAAGTCTGTGTGATGGGAGAGAGGCGGCACTAGGTCATGCTCTGATCGACTTGAAACATTCGACGGAAAGCCGATTTTGGGAGCCGATTTTAGATTGGCCAACCATATGACGGCCCTGGAAGGCAAGCTACACGTTGCGAGCCAGAGTCCGGCTGGCCACCAAGGCCAAAAAGCACTTCCCGGCTGCGCGCTGACCCATCAAAATGCCGATCTAAAAAATTCTCAGTCAGGTCTTCAGAAAGTTCTCCTCCACTCAGAAAGTCGGGTCAACAGAATGGGCCTCTATCCACAAAATTTCATTGTCAAGCATTCCATTGGATTGTATTGGAAGGCTTAACAACGATAAAATCATGTTTAGCTTTTTATTCCAGAACCTTATTTTTGCAGGGGTTACAGATTTCGGAGTTTTTTCCCCCTCCGGTATCTGTGTTGGCTGGACACCTCTGGTTGCTCGTGGGAGTGGTTGCCTTCATGCAAAGGAATTGTACAACAATTAGAATGGTTGGCGGACTGGTTTGAATCGCTCAATCAGGTCAGTTCGTTTTGTGTCGTTCCACCAGCAACAAGGGGGGATGGGCCCTCTCGCAGGGGTACGAAGCGACCCAATTTCATACCCCTGGTGGAGGGGGGGGGTCCGACCTGCTCTGCAGGTTTGCGTCCAAAATATGTCTAGGAAACACTCCTAGATACATTTTAGACGTAAACCTACAGAGCAGGTTGGACCCCCCCCCTTCATCAGGGGTATGGAATTGGGCCGCTTCGTACCCCTGCGAGAGGCTAGACAAGAGGGTTTACCCCCCCCTCCCAGCGAGGGAATTAAAAAAATCTTGTTTGCAGAGATAAGCTTTCTTGGTGCATGCAGAAGGCTTTGTATGATGTCTGTAAGTGTTCTTGTATGGTTGCAACCTGGCCATTGTGATTGCTAAGCGACTGACCGGTCTGCCCTCGGTAAGGTAAAAAACTGTCGTCTCCCTTTACGTGTGTTGCTCACCCCTTCCCCCCTTCTTTGCTCTTTGCAGGTCGTTGGTCTCATTTGGGAGATGTGTGTTCTGGGCCCTAGGCTTTTTTTAACTCTTCTAGAAGTAGGTCTTTGCATCTTCGTTGCGGTCGCAGTCTTCAGACTGCGAAAGGGAGCAGCACCCATACGTGCTGAGCCTGTGTTTTTTTCTACCGGCCTGACTGCCTCCGAAATTTCGCCCTTCTTGCCTGCTTGACTGCCCTCTAGCTTTCGGCCTTTCTGTCTGGCTAAATGCCTTCCCAATTTTGGCCTTTCCGCCCGCTCTATTGCCTTCCTAATTTCAGCCTTCGCCGTGCTCCCAATTTCGGTCTTCCTGCCTGCCCGATTGCCTTCCCAATTTCGGCCTTCTTGCCTGCCTGACTGCCTTCCAGAGTTTTGCATTCCTGCCATGCTGACTGCTTTCCCATTTCGGCCTTCTTGCCTGCCTGACTACCCTCCAAATTTCAGTCTTTCTGTCTGCCTCAATGCTTTCTAAATTTCGGCCTTTCTGTCTGCCTGACTGACTTCGCAATTTCGGCCGTCCTGCCTGTCCAGTTGCCTTCCCAATTTCGGCTTTCCTGCCTATCTGATTGCTTTCTCTATTTTGGCCTTCCTTCCTGCCTAAGTTTTCTCCTAACACTTCCTAATTTCGGTCATCCTGCTTGCCCGATGGCCTTCCCAATTTTGTTCTTCCTGCTGGCCCGACTGTCTTCCCAAGTTCGGCCTTCTTATGTGTCTGACTTCCTCTCAGAGTTCGTTCTTTCTGCCTACATGCCTGCCTTCTAATTTCGGTCTTCTTGGCAGCCTGACTACCTTCCAATTTCGGCCTTCTTACCCGCCTGATTGCCTTTCCGATTTCGGCCTTCTTGCCCGTCCGATTGCTTTCCCAATTTCAGTCTTCCTGCTTTCATGTATCATTCTGATGCAAATTAAAGATACAGGTTGTGTTTGCATGCATGCTTTTATGTGTATTCTGGCGATTTGACTGACTTTCTGTTTGTGTGCACATATTTCTGCAGGTAGTGTTCACGGGTGTGCATGTTTGATATATACTGAGATGCCCCCCCCCCTTTACCCCTGACATGCCCGCCGTTGAGCAGTGCCTCATATGAATTAAAAATAAAACAGTTATGATTATGAGAAGAAATGCTTCAATCAGATCGATTCAGAGCCATTCAGATGCATTTCTTATTATGTTTTCGTCTTAGCGTTAATTTACAATGATAAGTACTAGACAATTTATGGTTTTGAAAAAATATATACTCTATATATACATTGTTTTATTTCATTTTTTAAACATCTTACTAAGCTTAAATAGTCTTAAATAAATTATGAAAATCAATTAGTTTAAAGGTTAAACTATCTATTTTAATGTTTTAAAAACTAAATTTTTCAAAGTCACTTTCCAGTACAAAAGTTTCAATTGTCAGTACAGTCAGTTGAACATGGCCTGGGACGGAGGACCAGAGTGAGCAGGTATGTTGAGGGCAGTGGGGCGGGAAGTTCCTTGGATTCCGCATGTAGAGGTGCACTGCTCTAGAGCTGGGCTGCCCTCGGATTGCCGTCCTGAGAGTGCATTGCCTTAGAGCTAGGCCGCCCTCGCTTCTTTGCTCTGTCTGTCTGAGTGCCGCCCTTGAATTGGGCCACTCTTACTCCCTTGTGACTCAATTATGAGGTGCTGGCTACATATTAACCCCAAGAGCAGGACTGTAATTGCTTTCTTTGCTGCTGTGAGCGTCAAATAGGTGCCTGCGGCTGGCAGTCAGGGGCACTTATGTAGCAGTGATGACACAGCTTGCTAAGGGGTGGTTTTGGTGACCCTCTAATTAAGTGATCATTGGTATGATATTTGTTGCAGGACCAGGGTTCCCCTGCTGGTGGCTCCACCCCCCACCAAGCTACGCCTCGAGGTTTTGAATGCTCCTGAAGGGACAGAGGGACGTCAGTTAAAGTGGAAGTGACCACTGCACCGAACCCATTCACACCGGAGGGATGGAGGCAACGTACCCGGTCGCCCAGATCCATCTGCCTCCCACAGTTTCTCGATCCCCCGGACGATATCCCTGACTGGGCAGATCAAGATGACCCAGGCCTGACGATGGGATCTAGTGAAGCCATACCGAGGTCGTGCCAGAGGACAATGAGGTTGTATGAGGAGCTGTTTACACCGGGGGGAATCTTTGAGGGGCGAAGAAGGGATGACACTGTCAGAACAGGGCCCAGTGGGGGGGGAGGACCCCTATCGATAGAGATCCCCTCGGTGAGCAGAGCTGCCCCCACCCTTACCGACCCTTCAAGTCGAGGGATGGAGGAATTAGGCGGCAAAGTGTGGTGGGCACTCTGTGAGAGGGAACACGTGAATGACACCCTCGGAAAATATGTGAGAGAACTTTTCATTCGTCACCTAGGACAGGGTGATCAGCAAGAACATGGGCAGACCCGGCCACATCAGTTGGGAGGAGCTGCTGCCTCAGTCCCACCGATACCGCAAAGCCAGATGCCACTGAGGGGGGGACGACAGTCGCATGGGCAGTCCTTTAGTTCCGTTGCAGCAGGACCGACAACGCCTCCCTCTAATGTGCAACCCCCGCTGGGAAGTGAGACTGCCCAGCCTGGAGATCCGGGGCTGCAGGTGATGATGGCAGGCGGGTGCCACCCGGCTCACAGTGGGCAGGCGACTCCCCCGCAGTACACTAATGGGAACCTATCTCAGTCGCACCGGGGTGCTGAGCCTGGTGCAAGCATCATCCCCCGACTCCTGATCTCCCCACCCTCACAGAGTTCTTGGCAGGTGACGTTGCCACAGAAAACGGTAGCAGGACAGGGTGCCACACAGTGAAACACTACTCAGCTGGGAGAGAGGAGGAGGGCCCCTAGTTTAAGCACAGGCAGGAATGGGAAAGGAGGGACCCACGTGGCCGCGGTGGCTGCTCTCCCCTTAGCGCAAGGACTCTCCTCCTCTCTGGCAGCAGCAGCCGGAGGATCCTAGGCTAGATCCCAGGCTGTAGCATCGCGGAGGTCAGGCGGGGGAGGTAAAGTGAAGCTTGGAGCTGCAACCCCGCAGGCTATCGGAGGTAAACGAGATCGTGGACACCTGACGCCCCTTAATAATATCCAGACTGACGGTCTGACAAATCCCCCCTCGCCCTCAGCACAGAAAGACTCCCCCAAGCGCCCGAAGTCCGCTGTATTGCCCCTCTCCCCACCTCTTTCTCTGCCTAGTTACTCAAAATTGCTCTCACAGACCCTGACCAACAGTCTCAGAACCCCTCCTCCTGACCGCCGCGTTGCTGCTTCCGCTGTGGCGATGGTCCCGCCCCCCTTCATCCCAATAGTCGAAAAAGCCCCCGGTTAGCCTCCTGTTAGGTCTAGAGAGACGGCTGCAGCAGGCTGTGGTAGTCCCTCCACACTTGGGAAACGGAATTGGGAGAGTGCTACAGCGGCAGCACCGTCTGCTTCAGCAGGAGGGAGGCCCTACCTGACTTTTCTGCATTTAACCGCTCCGAGGCAGGGTGAATCGGTCTTTTCGACACCCCCCCGCAGACAGTCCCCAGGACAGACCCTCCCTGAGTTCGGTTACGATATGTAGCCCCGCCTAGGGCCCGACACTGACGATGGTACAGAACCTACAGCTCTCTCTCTGGCAGGGCTGCCCCCACTAGGGGCTCGCACCGAGGCCCCCACAAGGCAGCAGACGCGGGAAGGCCCTCCCGAAGGCACGCTAATGGATGCGTTTGTAGGGGACCGGGGTTTCTTCACAGGGTTAGCTGTCCCCCAGACAGTGGAGCCCTCCGTCTCCCTGTCTCCACCCCTTCACCAGCCCCCCCAACCGTCTAGGGTGACAGCTACCCTGGACCCGTTACCCCCTCCAGGGTCTAGTCTGCTTTTTCCGCCCTCCGTTTCCTCACGCCCCCCATAGGACTCGGGTGGGGAGGACTCGGGGGCGATGTTCGGTCTCAGTAGGCAAACGGCTGCCCTGGAGGGAAACGGGGGCTCTCTGTAGTATCGGGACCGAGCACTGGGAGGAAACAGAGGTGTAGTGTGGGGGAGGGTAATGAATATTGGCTGGGAGAAAACGATCATTGTCTCGCTCGGAGGGTATAAGAGATAGGCACAACTGTAAGTTCCCCCCCTGTAACTTATTTCTCAGATGCTCCCAGACACCCTAGTCGAAGCAGGAGTCTGACCCCCTAATTGTCCACATGGTTACCTGCTGAAGCCTCAACTGTGCCCCAATCTGGTGGCACTGTACAGGTTTGCTCAGAGGGGACTGCTTTGAGTGGTCAGACTCCTGATGCCTTTAGGGGGGAACATAATAGTGAACTGACCACTGGTGGTAGTGGGTGCCCCTCCGTGACTGGGGCCAGCGAGGACCCAACCCCTGACTTTCTCTTACAATAGAGTGGACTCCAAAGTAGGGCTTAGTGGAATTCAAAGTAACTTTTAAATTTACTATATTCTAGCTTCATTATAAAGTAAAACTGGGTTACTTAAAGCAATCTAAAGTTTTTTAGAGCATTTAAAATCGTTACTTCTGTGCGAATCTGCTCAAATGTGCTCAAAAGACTGGTTGATTAGCTAGGGAAAAATTATGATCACCGCGGCACGTGGAAGTTAGTGAATATTACCTGCAAAGAAATACACAGGCACAACACTAATGGATATGCTCAACAGCAACGTTTAGCGCCACCAATCAAGTACAAAGAATTGCTTCTTCTGCAAGGGAAACAGTGCAGGAAGGAGGGCTTCACAGCTAGGCTGGATAGACCGGACAGGAGACGTTCAGCAGGGGTCGGAGAGGATTCCGAAGAACAGAGCATAGAGACAACATAATTCTATTCACAAAGAACTCACACTACACGGCGTAAAAGCTTGCAAATCGTTCTGCGTGTGTCAATGAGAAACTGTAAAAAAGAAGGACAGGTCTGTAGGTAGATCCAGATGTTCAGAGGGAGACCAGTACGGAGTGCCACAAATGAGAAAGGATGAACGAGTAAGTAGCACTTGCGTCAGGATAGTATGGACCGCTTTGAAAGACTGACATACACGGAGCAAGTGGAAGACATTCAAATGCATGAAAGCTGAGCGATTGGTCTGGGTGGAAAAATGTTTGGCACGACTGAGACCTGTGGAAAGCTTCAGAAGAGGCGGTCAAAAAATGGAGACTCTCCATCGACTCTGACAGTGTCTTAGTGACCTCCCTTATGCGTTTCTGTCAAGCTCCTAGCAGGACAAAGAAGCTGAATGTTAAGCAAATCATCATACAAAGCAAGAGAGCAAGCCACGCTTCCTTAACTGACCTGCAGGTATAACAGTTCCCAAATCTCCGTCTACCAACACCTGCAAACACGGAGGGACAGGCGTTCACGCTTTGTGCAGGCAAAGAAGCACTTCTGTCCAGCTTATTCTACACGCACAAGGTTCCAAGGACAAAACGGTTACTAAGAGCCTAAAAAGCAGCGGGTCCAGACAGGCTGACCTGGGGGTTGACTCCGAGGCTTCCAAGACTGTGACCTGCAAGGAAAGAGTAAGGAGAACGATGAGGGCAGCAGTACTTTAATACCTAGATAAGGCTGGCAGCCCTTCCCCGCTTGAACAGGAGGAGAAGCAGCAAGCAAAAAGACGTTAGAAACAAGACTAAGACGGCTGGTGTCCACTGGACCCACCTCCAAGCTCCACTTCGTGCCGACCCGAGGTGAGCGAGCAACACCCGTCTCCTCCAGAGCCCCGAAAGTGCACTCCCGAAAAAAAAGTCAAAACCAAGAAAACGCTCTGTCAGACATCTTCTAAGACCGTCAGAAAACATCTGACAGAGCGCTTTTTATGGTAACATTTATGTGGGAAAAGTCTGTTTGCTCAGAGGTTCAGGACTCTGCAGTTTTGAACCTGTGGACCTTCAAGATGGACAAGAGACTTCAGACCCGATTATTGGCTGACAGAGGCAAAGTCGGCTGCGTGCGTCGAAGGGGCAAGGTGCCGCCATCCCTTCTAGCCCTGTGGCGGCGCCTCCCGGACCTACGATGAGTCCATGTCTGGACCTGGCAGCGGGGGGGTTTGACCCCCCTTGCCCAAGGTTCAGAAGTGCGGACTTCTGAACCTCGGGGGGGGGGGGTGTCCGACCCAACTCGAGGTTCGTGACCCAAAACAGTCACAGAACTTCCACATGCCGCGGTGATCATAATTTTTCCCACGATGCACCTTAGCTAATCAACCAGTCTTTTGAGCATATTTGAGCAGATTCGCACAGAAGTCGCGATTTTAAATGCTCTAAAAAACTTTAGATTGCTTTAAGTAACCTAGTTTTACTTTATAATGAAGCTAGAATACACTAAATTTAAAAGTCACTTTGAATTCCACTAAGTCCTACTTTGGAGTCCACTCTGTTACACCCCCGCTAAGATCTGATGGTAGCCTAATAATGACATTGATTGTAGGCCTGGCAATGGGCATAGCCATTGGAGGGTATCGAACGGAGCGGGAAAGCCCCCCACCCCAGATGATGACAGTCACCCCCCGTCTGAGAGCCAGTGAGGCTCATGAACCCCTAGAAGACCCCCAGAGAGGTTTTCTGGGAGACTTGGCAGGCAGACCATCGGGGTGTGGACTCTCTGTGTCTTGTTCTGAATTATCTGATGGCTTCTCTATGTTCGATAGTTGGATGCTGGCCATACTGTGTGTGAATGTCTGTGGACTGTCCGACCGCTTACAGTGTTTCCGCTTCCGGGATCTCTTGGACTGCATGGACATCCTCGTATGTACAGAGATACGCATGCTGTCAGAAGAACTTCACTTGGACACGCATTGGTACTTGAATTTCCCACACTACCATGAAACAGCAGATGATCTTACCAGGTTTACGGGGGGGGTAGCCTTTTTTGTGAATAAACAATTCTGCCTTGAGGTCCTAAGAAGTAATACAATCAGCCCTTCTTGCGCCTCAATCAGGTTTCCAGCACCTGCTGAGCTTGTCCAGATTCCCGCAAATCCCCTTTGTGACGAAGCTCCTGTAACCGAGGCCCGGATGTTTACAATTGTGGGTGCTTACATTCCCACCTCCTCTGCACAGCGTTACGTGGGTATCTCCTCAGACGCCCTCTGGGATGGGATCCAAGGGGTCCTAATATCCTCACAAGCTGACTTCAGAGTCTTGTGTGGGGACTTCAATGCATACACGGCCAACCTTTACACCAAAGTCCCCCTCCCGTCGTTATCAGACAACGCCCCTATGCCTCATGCCTCTGACTACATAGCCTTAGCTGGTAAAGAGCAGCGTTTGGGTCCCTCTCTCTATATCCAGATCCAAAGGGACAGTAGAGATCGCAGGAGGCCGAACCTGCAGGGGAGAACCCTTATTGACAGGGCGTCAGAGTGTGAACTAACCATATTGAATGGGGCAAGACTCATCCCTGCTGTTCAGCCCCCCCTCCCATCGTGCCTGCCCCCCAACCCTCCTGCTATTGATGGTGCTCCGATCTCAGGACAGAGCTGTGAGCACCCGTCTGTGACTCAGAGATCACCCGAAGAGAGCCGTGAGGACCCTCTCCTGGGGTCGGCCCTGTGGGACCCTTGTCCGTTGTCTGCCGAGCACACGTATTTCCAAGAAGCTGGGGTTTCGGTTGTAGACTACATGTTTGTTAGTACAAACCTTCTCCTATTCCTTCACTCCTTCTCCATCAGAAGGGACAGGGAGATAGCACCGGATCACACTCTCCTCTGCGCAGAGTTTAGGCAAGCTCAGGTTGCACGGCACAATGAATGCCCAGTTGCAGAACCTGGGCGTCCAGGCCCCCCCCAGGGGTCGGACGAGTATGGTCTAACTCACGCTCAGCCTGTTCACAGCATGAGCAACGAGTCCCACTTGCCTCCTGGGCCCCCGCCTACCCTGCCTGAGGGGTGGGAATTCGCCTCCTGCTTTCGTGGCAGCTGGCCAAGGCCCGGTGCCTACTGTCCTGTCCCAACTTTCAATTTGCCAGGATTTGTCGATGCGTCGAACAAGCTGTATTCCTACTTGAATATCCGTAAATCTCCCTGGATGGGCCTAGGTATGGGGGGACGTCCCGATCTGCAGGTAGGTGCAGTGCAGCCTCCCCCCCTACCCTCCGGCATGGAGCAGGGGGATACGATTGATTCCATTTTCTTGGGATGGTTTCAGGCAGTGTGTGGTAAGGCAGGTGGCCGTCCCCCTTTGGTTGCTCCCTGCCCTCCTCCTTTGAACTCTGAGAGCCCGTCACCACCTCCCAGATCTGTTGCTCCACCGAACGACGGACAAAGGGGGGTATTTATAGGGGTGACTTAGAGGGCGGGAAGAAGGTCCAATGTGTCCCGGAACAGGCCCCCGATTCTCCGACCACTCCAATTAGAGGTGCGGTGGTAGGCAACTGAAGTGAGGAAATAAAAGACGTTGTTGTTGGCTCCCGGAAGACTTCCTGTAGGGTCCAGCCGACCGTTATACCTTATCATCGCAGAGACCCACAAAAAGTACAGGGAGGATAAAACAGCATACAACCGAGCCTTATCAGCTTAATATGTAAAGTCGGAGGCAGTGGAGCGGGAAAGAGTGCTGCAAGCAGAACTGCAAAAAAATCCACATAGAATCTATGAACTACTCAGAGACCTCCGCAAACGCGTAGCAGCAAGGTCGATGCCCTCTCGTGCCGACGATGATATGTCAGCTACCCCCACAATACGAGTCCCCTCCCCCTGGGCTTTTGCTGAGCACTTTGCTCAAGTATTCCACTGTCCTGAGGAATCCAGTCCCGGGGGATGCTGTTTAAGGCCTCTTCCGAGTTCTTTCTCTCTCACAGTCCCTGGCATATCGGTCTCAACTGTCTCACAGAATGCCTGTGCCCATCCTGTGCGAGGCTTGGCGCCCTTGAGCACGGAGATACCCCCATCACTTCAGGGGTCCTCTGCCCCCCTAGTGTTACTGCCAGGTTTTCCTCCCCTCTCCCCCCTCTCAGACCCTCCCTCCCAACCTGAGGCTTCCAACCCCAGAGCCCTGTTTAGTGCATGGGAAGCTACTGGTAGGGTATTGCCGTTCCTGGATCTCGAATTCTTCTCTCAAGAGGAAGTAAAGTCCTGTCTAAGGGCTGGTAAGAAAAAGAAGGCGGCTGGCATTGATGGGCTAGTAGTTAAAAACCTGAGGAAATGGTTCCAAAACCCGCTCTTCGTAGCCTCAGTCACAGACGTGTTTAACATCTGCCTTGTAGAGGGCAGAATTCCATTAATCTGGAATAGATGTCTTATCTTGCCGGTGCTGAAGCCCGGGAAGGACCCAGAGGACCCGGCCTCCTACAGACCGATCCACCTGCTTGGACACCTTTCGAAGACGTTCAGCTCACCCGTTGATCAGCGATTGAGGAAGATTGTTTCGCTTTCCCGGGTGCAGTTTGGATTTCAAAAGGGTAAAGGTACCAGGGACGCTCTGTTCGTTTTCAACCACTCCCTCAAAACGTATCACTCCCCAGGTATGCATTATGTTTTCATCGACTTGAAGTAAACATCTAACTCGGTAGGACATAAGCGTTTGTGGGAGTGCTTAAAGGAGGAGGGGGTCCCCCCTCATTGGGTACGGGTTGTTCAAGATATGTACACCGACGTGTAGGTAACGGTCTGTTAACCTGCCAGTGAGGGTATGCAGAATTGGTGTGTAGCGGGCTTAGCTCCCACTGCTGGCAAGTTTTGGTTTAGAGAGAGCGTTGGGGTTAAGCAGGGCGATCCGTTCTCGCAACTGTTATTTAATCTCTTTATAAATGACCTCCCGTCTTTTATCGCTGACCGACGTCTACGGCCCTATCGAATAGGACTGGGCCATCCGATCAGAATCCCCAACCCCCTCCCTCGTTTTCCGCTCTCCCTCCAGCCTTGCTGGCAGCTGCTTCATCTGCCTCCTCTTCGTCTTCCAGTCACCCGACTTCTGCCAAGGTTGGGGTTAGGCCTTCTTCTGACTTCTGTGAGCTTGAGTGCCCCCTTTACGCTGATGATCTCATTTTGTTTTGTTCCGTGCTCCTCCAGACTCAGTAGGTCAGACGAAGCCGAAACGGAAGAATAGAACTAGAATTGGAGTTGAATGTATCTTTTAATTATTCACTCAGTGTTATTGAAGTCAGTGAAGGTCGGTTCAGATCGCTTCGAGTCAATTCTTCCAGAAGATAAGTCAACTCGATTTAGGATTCAATTCTGTTACTCCGAGGTCAAGTTTTTAATCGATTCTTTCTTTTCTTTTTTTCAAAGTTGCATTTTATGCTTGTTTCCTGCAAAGGTTGCCAATTGTGAAAGTGTATCAATTGTGTAAGTGTATCATGTTTGACAGACTTTCATTTTTGAAAGTGTATCAAGTTTGACATACTTTGCCTTAACCGATACAGAACCGATTAATCGGCTTTGTATCGGTGTATCATCAGACTCATTGCTTAACCTTCTATCAATCTATTTTCCATCTTTCTTATTAACTCTATTGCTTTTTTTTTTT
>JAHBMJ010002068.1:7343-23073 GCA_018398765.1 Chromera velia | reverse complement strand
TCCTCGCAGCCCACTCAGCAGCCGATCCCCGAGTCTGCCCCGCCGGCAACTCCCCCTCTCGCCTCTCCTTTCCCCGTCACGCCTGCCCCGCTGCAGCCAGGCACGATGGTGATTGGTCGTTCCCCCGAGCATTCACTCCTGTGGGTAGGAGAAATCCTTGGTGTCCTGCCGAGTGATGGAGCAGCAGAGGGTGATGTCCGGTATGAGGTCCATGCGTGGGGTTCCCACCAGCGATGTGCTCTGTCCCGCAGGCAGTGGGCACCGGGCTACTATTCCTCGGGAGGGGGGTATGTCTCGTACGATAAGCGCGCTTCCAAGCGTGCGGCAGAGATAGTTGAACTGTCGCACGGTCAGATCGCGGCAGCAGGCTTCGAGATGGAGCGTTCGCGGGGCAATCGCGGGTCTCGTCTTCCCCCTTCTCTCTGCTCTCATTTTGCCTCTGGCTCGGATGGGTGTCATTTCTATGAGTATCCAGGTGCTCGTTTGTCTGACCCTTCTGTCGCATCTGCTGTTGCTTTTCTTGCTTCTATTGATCTGTCGGTGCGTGCTGCAACCACGCACCGACCAGTGAGTTTGAAACATCTGTGTTCTGCTTCCCGTCAGCTTGTCTGTTTCGCAGACCAGAAGGAGGATCAGGGATGGATCGATCGGGAGGTCTACATCAGGACTCCGATCTCTGAGGTCTCGAGGAACGTTCCTCGCGTCCCTCTCCTCCGTGTGTGCACCGAGAAGCTTCAGGACGACGGCACGCGCAAGTTCAAGACGCGCACCGTCATCAACGGCAAGCAGGTCCCTCGGGAGGGTTTGAGCATCACCACCCAACTTTGCCCCCCCGAAGCTGTGCGCATTGTCCTGCAGATTGCGTTGGATGCTTGCAAGCGTCGAGACGTCGACCTTTCCCTTCAGAAGGCCGATGTCGTGCAGGCGTACCTACAAGCCCCGTTGCCTCCTGATCGCCCCCCCCTCGCTGCCATCCCCCCTTCCGACCACCCAGACCATGAGCAGTTTCTCTGGGTCCTCCGCAAGGCCGTCTACGGCTTGCCCGACGCAGGCAAGGTCTTCAAGGATTTTCTTACCTCCGTCTTCCGCTCCCTTGGATGGGAGCCAACGCTCTTTCCGGGAGTGTGGGTGTTACGTAGTGCCGATGGTGAGCTTTGTGCTCTTATGGCCACCTACTGTGACGATCTGCTCATTCTGGGCATCAGGGAGGATGCGGCAGCTACCATTGACCCCCTCAAGGACATCGTGACGTGCGGCGATTACACCGATCTCTCGGAGGGTCGTTTTATTGGTGTACAGTTCGACGTCTCCACCACCGGCGTATTCTGCTACCAACATGACTACGTCGCCTCCCTTGTCCTCCCTCCTAATATGGCCGGCTCTGACCGACGTGCAGACAAGCCTCTCCCTGTCGGGTCTATGCATGAGGATGACACCTCTCCTCTGCTGTCTGCCGCAGGTGTGAAGGTCTTCCGAACCCTGCTTGGGCAGGTAGGCTATGTGGAGAGCTGCACACGGCCAGATGTCGCTCTCGCGCACTCGTACCTGTCACGTTTTCTGGCGTCTCCGACCGAGAGGGCTCTTCGTCTTCTCCTCTAAACGGTGCGCTACCTCCGTTCGCACCCATCTCTCGGGATCCACGTCCGTTCTTCCTCCGACCCGACCAAGCTGACTGCCATCGAACATGGGGACTCATCGTTTGGCAACGCCGCCTCCCCACATCCTCAGACGGGCTGGGTTGTTTTTATCAACAACTCACCTCTCATTTGGAAAAGCAGGAGGCAGTCCCGTGTAGTAAGATCAACTACAAGAGCAGAGGTGCTCGCCCTGGAGGAAGGCATCGACGCCGCGCTGCATTTTGCGAACTGCACCACCCCCTTCTACTCCAACATCCATGTCGGAATTGGCTGCGATGCAGCGAACGTTTTGTCTCTACTGTTGTCTGGCGCCTCTTCTTCTGCCGAGCGTGCCCTCCTCCCCATTATCCGGGAGATGCAGGACAAGGCTTGTGTCGTTCCCCTCCAGGCCGCCACTGACTTGGTCGAGCAACATGGGATTGGCATCTTCAAGATCCCCACCGATTCCAACCTCTCTGACCTCCTCACGAAGGCGCTCGACCTTGGCGCTCTGACTCGTCTCATGAGTCCCTCTCCCTCTCTTTTTCCAGTGTTTGGGAGCGAGATTGTGTCTTCTTTTCCTCCTCTTGCTCTGCGTGACCACCCGACGATAGAGAAGGAAAGAAGGGGGGATGGGGAGGAGCTGACCGCATGAGAGCGTTTTGTTTATTTCCCGGTTTTGTCAGCTACTGCTGTAGAAAGAAGAAGCCACGTAATGTTCCAGAAGCATGCTGCTCCTGTTTTTTTGCTTGTCGATGTGCACTTCTTTTCTCTTTTTCTATTTGGTAAGGGGCGCATGCCGAGCGAATTGATTTTTAAGCGCGTAAGTCCCCATCCGGATCCTTAAATACTGCGCGCGCCATCATTGTTTCAGCTCGCTTCGCATGATATTCATCTTTCCATGCGCTTCTCTCTCTTTGACTGATCCCGGCTCACCTCTCCTATCAGAGATTGCACGTTGAGTGACGCACGCTGAGTTCCGATTGTTTATGCAAGTGATTGCCATCCCTGGAACTCTTTCACTTCTCGTTTGGGGCTTTCCGGGGTTCTCGCACACAGGGACTCCGTCAAGCGTCTCCTCTCACATGCATTTTGACTCACAAAATTTCTCATTGTTTCGTCTTGATCGATTGCTAGAATTGAACGTTTTTTCCTCTGGGAGTGGCTCTCTGCTTGCCACTCAGTAACGACTTTCTCTGGAATAAGGACCTACGGATCGATTTCATCGTGAGTCTTTATTTCTGTCTTCGTGTATAGCTAGATATTCGTTCTTATAGTCTAGCAAACATCTCGCTATCCACTGTCCATTTTACATTGCATTAGCGGTGCACTATGACACACAAAATAAAAGTTTCAAGTTGACTCCCAATTTTTTTCTTTTGTACTACCAATTTTTTTTTCGGCGGTCCTAAAAAATTCCTATTTAAAAATTGGTAACTCCCAATTTTTAGGTGACTCTAAGTGTTCATAGAATTTGTTCCTAGTAATGAATTAGAGTCTAATGACTGTGGCTAGAGACTAGTGAGACCTTGTCTAGCCTGTACATAAAATTTTAGCTTCAAACTCTATGTACTTCTTTCACTAGACTAGGTACCAATTTTTCAAAATTGGGAGTTACTGGCGGTAAAAAATTGGTAGTACTACCAATTCGACACCCAATTCCACTCCCAATTCTTTAGGGCATATATAGCAAAGCGCTGCTCCCCAGAATCGATCAGTCTGGTCCTAGGCATGCAGCAATGAGGGCACTGGCCTTTCCGGTATCCCTCTGAAGAAAAAGCGAGAAGTACCGCCTTACATGCTCCTTGGCCTGCCCCAACCCTAGATCTACCCCCTCGGGCCTCCTGTTTCTCAGATTAGTACTAGGAAAAGGTTCAAGGTTCAAGGTTTACTTCGAAGTAATGAACCTGAATCAGGTTCAAAAACAGGTTTACTTTTAATTAATAGAAACCTCATTTTTTCATGTTATTTTATGTCTTTCTAGATGCCTTTAAATTAGGTTTTAATGCATTTTTAAAATGTTTTATTATAGAATCTATGCTTTAGTAGTGTTTTTAAATAGTACAGTAACCAGGACAGAAGGAAGAGAGGAAAGACGTATAGGCCAGACGTTAGGAACAAACTTTAAGTCAATGCCCCCCCTCTTAAATAGTTTAAATCAATATTTACGCTCATATTAGGTGCTAGTCTCAAGTTATTCACTGTTTATAGTCGAAAATTAGTAATCAAAAAAGCCTGAAAACATTGGAAAATGCCATAATTAAATTTATATGATCGTATCAATCATAACAATTTAGTTAACATAAGACCGTCACAGCGTTTCTTTCTTTCTTTCATCTGCTCACCGGTTGCCCCGCGGCCGCCGCTCCCCCCCTCCCTCTTCGTGCACCGGCTCCCTCCCTCTTTGACCTGCTGCTCTCAGCCCGGCCTGTTACCCCCCCGTAGCCCCCCCCCTTGTTCCCCTCCATAGCCCCCACCGCTCCCAGCTACCGCGGGTGGCACCCAAACATCTGGGTTTGCATTCGTTCTAACCTTTTATCACACAAAATCAGATTGAAACTCTGTTTTCGAATACTCATCAGTGCATCCGATCATGTGAATTGGCAATATAATTGTGTCACCTGCTTTGTACTTCGCATGAGGAGCAACATTCTTGTTCAACCCCCCTCTCGTCCACTTCATCATTCCTTCAACGTCTCTTGTTCAACTCTATACTTCCTCATCCCTTCAGTGGAAAACTTGGTAAGTTAGTGTACTTCTTTACTTCTACAACCGTCAGCATAAGTTTTTATGCTGACATATGATACTGACATATGCTGACATGCGTCTGTCTGACACAATAGATTGAACCGGCTGGGGACAGTTGCTGTGCGCGCGGCTCCAGCTCCAGCTCCTTATTTCACCTATATCGGCCGCAAGCGGCGCAGGCCTGGCCGGCCTTGTGCCAGTGGCCACGCGTCTGGCCTTCAAAACAGGTTCAAAACAGGTTTAACAGGTTCAACAGGTTCAAAACAGGTTCAACAGGTTCACTTTTTCAGATATGAACCTTTTCTTAATGAACCTTTCCCCAGCCCTAGTTTCTCTCTATGCTCACACACTTCTTCTATCGACATACGCTCTAATCGCCTATACCAGAGATCGTTCAGTCTCCCCCGCGGCACTTCCGTTTGAACACAAGTTGTCAAGCGGTGAATCGGGTTATCAATCAGTTTCTCACAAGTTTTCTCTTCACAGGCCTTGCAAATTGATTCAACCTTCCCCCCATGGTTTGCCCTCCCTCCAACAACAGCGCACAATACAGGGCGGAAAACTGCTTCGGGGGATGCCAGGAACTGCTTGGCGAGTGGTTCAACCGAAGGAGACCTTAAGCTCCCCTTCCCCTCCGCCAGGCTTCCTAGGACCAGTTTTGCAAAGCGTTGGCTGCTTCTATTCTCCTTCTAATAATCTGATTCAGTCAGGCAGGCAGACAGAGGAAAAGACACGCCATGTATTCCTTGTCTACCTTGTCTCCTCCCTCTTCTTTCCGTCACAGAGACCAGGTTTG
This sequence comes from Chromera velia, assembly GCA_018398765.1. Lineage (NCBI taxonomy): Eukaryota > Chromeraceae > Chromera > Chromera velia. Next base: position 17,913 of record JAHBMJ010002068.1, on the reverse strand, counting down.
CCTAGTCTCCCAACCATTCGTTGACTTCTCTGCTTCTCGCCCCCCTTCTCAGCCTGCTATCTGAGGTTCTGAAATCAACCTCATCAGGTTCACCTTCAAAAAGGGCAGAACTGATGGGTTACACAAGCCTCAGGCTCTTTGCCAACCCCGACCACGCCTTAAGCTCCCCCCTCCTGTGGTATATCCACAGCGCTTGAGGCAAAGCCAATCACGTAAAGGAAAGACTTCTCAAATACCCCCCCACTCTGACACTGAGAATCTCTCTCATAGGCCTCAGCCCAACGGCTGCAAAGGTGGGAAAGACAAAAGAATTCCAGGGCAGATGGAGAGACCAATACACAAAACGAAGCTGAAGAGAGTCTAAGCATTGGATGTCAGATTCTCGAATCGGGAGGGTTCCAAGGGAATAAGTGGCGGCGGGTTCCCATGTCCCCCTGAAGAGGGACATACGACTATGTGAGGAGAGCGTCCCTATTGATGCGCACAAGCCTATAGCCCGTCCCACTCCCCTCTCTGCAGCTTCAAGTCTGGCAGTCACAGACTTACGAGGGTTCGCATCACAGAAAACCTGACAACCCAAGTATCTGTAACTTTCTATCCATTCGACTGTCCGACCTTTGAAAAGAATTTCTTCCTCCCCCCCCTTGCCTGCTAATCTCATCACTTTCGTTTTTTTTAAATTCATTGTCAGACCCCACGTGTCATAATACATGGCCAACCAATCCATTCTCTTTTGGAGGTCGCGGGGGGAGTGCCCAAAGATTACGAGATCATCTGCATAACCGATGTTCTCTATCAGAAGGTCTCCCAGCCTCACTTCCTGGAATGAATCCTCCTCTCGATCTTTACTCTGGAGACTAACTGAGGTATGCAAATTATTGATGAAGAGAAGAAATAGGAGAGGAGAGAGAGGGTCACTTTGTTTTACCCCTGTTCCCTTTTCAAACATGCTTTCCAACCCGTCAATCTTCCCCATGACCTTGATATACATTGCATGGATCATATTAATATCTCCTTCTGAAAGCCCCTCCTCTCTAAGTCTCTAGATTAATTTCTTTCTGTCAACTCTATCAAATGCCTTGCTAAAGTCCATGAAACACGCGAATAAAGGTTTCTTTTTGTTTCTGGAAGTTTCAGAAACTTTAAGGGCAAACAAAGCATGAATGGCCTCTCTAATCCCCACTCCCTTTCTGAATCCTATCTGTCTGTCGTCTATCCTTGCTCTCAGACGGAGGTGAGAATCCATCAACAAAGCAAAGAGCTTAGCCAGAAGGGTTGCTATATGAATAGGCCTCCATTCATCCACTAGCGGAGACACGGGGCCTTTGGGGACTCGGACAATGTGAATGAAGTTCCATGTAGACGGCCAGTAAGAAAAGAGATGAAAGAGATTAAAAAAAATAAACAGAAGAAAACGGGAGAGACGCGACGACCCAAAACACAGAGCAGCATGTTTAGGAGAGAGACTCTCAAACTCAGCCCCTTTATTTGGGTTTATTTTTTTTATGACCGTCTCACATAGGGAAAGGGAGAAGAAAGGAGACCGAGGGGGAGGAGGAGGGCTGGAGGGTAGGAGGAGGTTGGGAAGTCCCTCTCCTTTAAATATCGACGCCCAGAAATTGGAGAAAACATCTGTCAACGGTCTGTCCCCCGCTCCATCCCCTCCCATCTGTTGCGCCCTCTTCCACTTCCACACCGCTGAGGGGTCCCTAGCGGCCTCCTGGGTAAGACGCTCTGCCATAAGGCTGTATCCTCCTATTAGAACACCGGGGGGGGGNGGGGGGGGGGGGGCATCCAAGCTTGCTCCGTTATGCCCGTGGATGGCGGGACGGGCATCGGGCGCTTTGTGCCTGATGCGCCGAACACCGCCCCCCCCGACGTCCGCTGCTACCTACGGAGCAGCACTCCTAGGTAGAACCCTAGTACCGTGTATATTTATACTGTAATTGAAGATGATATAACATAGGTTCTAATAGGTTCTAACACTGTTTTTTGCTTTTCTAGACTCATTAGTATAAGGTTCTTTCAGATTCTTAAAGGTTCTTTAAAGAAGAATCAAGTCTACGTTGCGACAAAGTGGTGTCTCCACCATTTGGTTCTTACTCTCTAGAGAAACCGCTAGAACCTAGGTTCTAGGAACCTAGATAAAAACCTGTAAGAACCATGAAAAACCCCCCCCTAAAGCTTTAGAAAGACTAAAGAGCTAATTTAGATGATTAAAATGATCTAAACAAATAAAATAAATGCTTACATATGCCAAAATTGACCGTCAAAATCATAAAACTCAGCTGTCAACTCGCTTTTACTTCTCTTCGAACAGACTTACAAGAAGAACAAGCTCTTTATCTTTCATGAAGACGGTTTCATTCATTTCATACGCATGCTGAATGTAAAAGAACATAGAAGAAAGTAGGATATTATCGACGCAAATCTTTTTAAGCTTCCTGTTTCGGCCTAACTGCCAAAGGAAAAAGAAAACACACATGTCAGCTAAGTCGGTCGAAACCTTGTCGGACTCAGGATATGTATGCATCGCAATCCGATACAGTTTATCTAGGTCCTTTTCTTCATCTTCAACATGTGCAATCGCTCACAACCCTAAGCGCTCAAAAGCTTTCTTCTTGTCATTCTATGATAAAATGTTCACCACCTTAGAAACGTATCATTGCAACTTAGTTTTCTCTCCAAGCCCTCACCCTCATCATACTGGCACGCCACGAGTTGTCCCACCATGATAGAATACTCGCCTTTCCAAATCAATGCCTGACTATGGGACTTCACACGCACTCTCACCCTTCGATCGTTTGACAACTTCTCTTGATAGAAGAGAGCACAAACCGCACTCAACTGCATCATACCGCAGTTTGGTACTTCAAAGGAAACAACCCCTGTCACCCCTCCTTGCTTCTCTTCAGGTGTCGTCACCGCTCATGCAAAGATAGAAAGGGACTGTTCTTATGCTACATCTTCTGTTTGAATTAGAGATTCTGCTCCCGCAAACTTTCGAGTTCTTCTCCCTCTGGTGTATCATCCAACTTAATGGGGATCTCTACATCCATCACTACCCACTCGTCGTCTTCAATGCCCCCCCCCTTTTTCAATGTTTTCCCTCTACCTCTCACAGTCCTTTTCTAATGTTTTCCAGTCGGATTGGTGGACAAACTTTTAAATATTTTCATCGTATTAAATGTTTTATAACTGGTTTTGGACGGGTTCTTTGGGGTTCTTGGAGGATCAGACTGAGAAGGCTAGAACCTAGGTTCTAGGAACCTAAGAACCGAGAGGTGGAGACGTATAGTTTTTAAGCTCGAACCGAGTAAGAACCTTCAACCAATACTCTAAAAGTGTCATTGTTTTGTTTTTTAGAACTTCTTTTGCTTATAAAATAAGTTTGGAGTTTATTTTAAATGTTTTAGAGCTTAGATTGCTACTACAAAATCGTTCGACGACCACATCTATATTTCCGAGTGCCTCCCCATAGGCTGCTACCGGCCCGTGCGAGAAGGGATACCCCCCCCCCCGGTGTCCATGCGGAGTTGCCCACCGAGGCTGATGTTCAGCTTTTTAATGCATGCATGCATACATGCATGCAGTTTTTTTCTTAGAGGCCCATGCATGTAACGATACTCCATAACAATATAATAACATGTTTTGTGTATGCAAACCGGGGAAAGTCTCTCAAAATTATGTGGACCATCTTTGGAACTCAAACCGCACAACCTATCCTCAACGTTTAAAATTAATTTCACCTCCGATGCACCTGAACGTGCCTGAACGGCAACACCCACCTAACCTTCCTTACTGAGTCCTCTGCCAATCAACACCGGCCACTCAACCTAAAAAGTTTGGCAAACACGCTCTGCTCTGCTGAATCGGATGTCAGCTGATCTGAGGTAAACAGAGTGATTTTTTCTCCACGTGTTGATCAAGAAGGAAGTCAGTTTGTAAGTGTAGATCAAAACAGAGACAGGAGTGAGGCCGGAAAGATGATGGCCCTTCCGTCAGTGTATTTTGGAGTGAATGTAAAGAGAAGGAAGCTTCACAAAAAAAGGGAACAGTGTGAAGAGATCGTGTCGTTGAATCCTCGTCTGCTGGACTTTGTCTGTGTTGATCCCTGGACTTTGTCCGCATTGTCTGCGTTGAGAAAGAGACAGAGAGTGAGAGAGAGAGAGAGAGTGTGTATGTGTGTGTAAGAGAGAGAGAGAGAGAGAGCTCCGAGTCATTTTCATTATGTATCTATAGATAGGTCGGACCTTGTGCCTGAAGGGGGTCCATAGGCTTATCAGAACGCATCGGGGTGACTTCGTGTTGGAGTAGTCAGGTGTTCCAACGTTTTTTTCTCCTTCCTTAGTCCTTTTCTTTTGAACGCAATTGGTGTATCGCATTCATACATGGTGTCTCGATGGACTGAGATCGAGTACATGCATGTATGACTCTATTGTCTTTCCCTCTATCGCCTTTCCCTCTCCTCTCAGCATCTCTCACTGTTTGGAGATCGAAAAATTACTGATGACTTGCACAGTCATTAACAAGTTGCACATAAATGAGATCGCATACGATTGTTAACTAAGCTAGTAACATATTAGTAACATGATTAGTTTGAAGACACTTTTAAATAGTGTCTGATAGTTTAAGATATATTAGTGTTTTTGAGTTTGAATGTAAGCAGAATACGGGGCTAGAACTCTCAACGCTAACGATGTGCATTCAGAGTTCATCGACTATAAGAGTTTGACCTAGAGAGGTTCGTACATTGTTCCTTCGATCAAGCCAGTCCAACGATCGTTAGCGATCGTTAACTAATTCGAATGCATGCAGATCGATGTCACTTTATTCAGTCCTGTGCCAAGCCACATTTATTGAAGTTCGCGCGCGTATCGCCATGGCGTTGCCGGCCTCGCGGCTCCGCCACTTCACGGGCCCGTCGCGTACTCGCCGCTCGTAGCCGGCCTACACCTGCCCGCTGCTTCGAAACCGACGTCCACGCTCGGTTCCAGTGCCTGCACACATCCATAACTAATCGACCTCGTAGCATTGATTGATAACATGCACCTGCACACTTCATCGAACCATAAATAAACGAAGCAAGTCGGAATGCAGAGTCCAACACCGATACTGCCACCTTGTATCTATACATGATGCAGGATAGATTTGCTTTCTGCCTTGAATCACTTATCAGGGGATTTCATCTTCCTAAAACTCATACACACGCATTCCACTCCACAAACCTCTTAGTTTTGCCCATACTGATTTCACCTCTCTACTTCTTAATTACCACCTACACCTGCCCGTTGCTTGCTTCTCTTTCTCCTGCTGTCTCTTCTTTTCTTTGAAGGCATGCAATGCCTCTTTTGCATGTGTCAGGTTGACAGCAGGCTCCCATGATACATTCTCTTTACTTTTTCCTTCCCACCACACCAGGTAGTACGCCTGTTTGTCTATCTTTCTGTGGTCAAGAATCTTTTTTACTTCATACTCAATCTCTTCTGATGCAGGCAATCGAACAGCAGGCAGAGGATCATCCTTCCTTCTCTCATACGTCTTCAGGTATGATACATTAATCACATTGTGACCCTTCATTCCTGCAGGGAATATGAGCTCATACGCGTTGCTCCCCACCTTTCTCTCTACCTCGAATGGTCCATAAAATACAGGCTCAACCTTCTCGCTTGGCTTCCTGCTTCCCTTAAAATATGCATTGCGTACAAGCAAAAAATCCCCTAGAGCAAATGAAACCTCTTGTCTGTGTGGATCTACTTATCGAGCTGCTCGTTCTCTTGCTTGCTCAAGTCTCTCCTTTGCTCTCATAATTTCTGCTTCTCTGCAATCTGCAAAGTCTGCTGCTGGCAGACAGAATGACTTAGAACGCACAGAGACAGAAGGCAGGCGAATCAAGTCACGTCCAGAATTTCTCTTCTTCATATCCTTTCCTTATCCTTTCCAGTAATTCCTCATCCGGCTGCACTCTTGATTCCATTTGCAATAATTGACATACTTCTTTTCTTTCTTTATCTTTTTCTTCTTTCTCAGCGTTCACCCTAGTGCACCTGCTCAGCGCATCTGCCACGTGATTCTGAGTACCGGGCACATACCTTGGAGTGATCCCGATCTCGTCGAACATGCTGACAAATCTGCGCATACGTGGAGACATTAAGGTGTGGTCAGCGGACACATTCACATATTTAAGAGACTCATGATCTGACCATACCTTAGTTGTGTGACTAACGTATGGCCTCCACGATTTGACCGCAAACACACAGGAAAGAAATTCTTTATCTCTGATCGGATACTTGAGCTCTGCCTGTATCATTCTACGTGATGCGAATGCACACGGATGGAGCTAGCCGATCTCAGGATCTTCCTGTATGAGCGCGGCAGCGAGCGTTTCTGTTGATTCACATGCATCCATAAAAATTTTGAAGGGACGCGCAAGGTCAAGAATGTAGAGTTCGATAGTATTCTTCACTGCTCACTTTACTGCTTCAAAGCTTTCTTCCTCTTTCTTCCCCCACTCAAATGATTTGTTTCCCTTCAGCAATGCATACAAAGGGCCTGCTTTCTCACTGAAGCGAGGGACAAACCGTCTCACCCAATTTACAAACCCCAAAAACGAAAGCACTTCATTTCTGTTCTTGGGAGTAGGCCACTTACTAACTTGGTCTGTCTTGCTCTGCTTGGGCCACACTCCGGTCCTGGAGATCTTCAGCCCGAGAAATGTCACCTCAGTCTGCATGAAATGGCATTTCAACAATTTTGCATACAATTTATTTTCACTCAACAAACGTAAAACAATTCTGATGTGTCTCTTGTGCTCTTCTCTTGTACATGAATAAATTAGAATGTCATCCAGAAAAACCGAAACAAAACGATCAAGACAAGAGCGAAGAGCAAATTGAATCAACCTCATCGCTACAGGAGGCGCATTTGTCAACCCAAAAGAGACAACCAGCCACTCAAAAGAACCATAGCGTGTAGTGAAAGCTGTCTTTGGGATATCTTCTTCTGTGACCCTCATTTAGTGATAATACTGCCTGAGGTCCAGTGTCATGAAGAACCAGGCCCCATGCAATCGATCAATCAACTCTTGCGGGTGAGGGAGAGAATGCTTGTCTTTAATAGTGATGCGATTTAAGCCAGTATAGTCACAACACATTCTCATCAAGCCATCTTTCTTTTGTACAAAAAGAACAGGCACAGCATAAGGAGAAGCAGACGGTCGGATGAATCCTTGTTCAAGGTATGTATCTATCTGTCTCCTCAGCTCATCTGTCTCTCCCACTGACAGCCGATAAGGTGGACGGGCAGGAGGTGAATGACCGCGCTCAAGTTCGATTTTGAAATCCAAATGAGGTCCTCTTGACGGTGGTAGATGAGAGAGACGATCAAGAAAAAGAGACGCATGATCTGCCACAATTCTTTTCACATCTTGAGGTCCCCCTGGAACATCCACATCTGGTCGAGAGAGAAAAGTATGCACGTCCGACAAATCAGGGGCCGACCAAGCAGGATGATCAGATGGAAGAGAAGAGAGAAAGTTAGAAGAGAGAAAATCAGAACCCACATTCCCTCCATCATTCATTTTCTCCTTTCCTTTTCCCTCACTCACTTCAGTTGCATACACGAAGCACTCCTATTCCTCCTCTCCTGCAGGCCAGTGTGCCGTCTCTATTCTCACGATATGGCAGACAGCACCTTTTCGAATTGCTCGTTTAGCCTGCGCAGAAGAAAGAACAGGAGGGCAAGGTCGGTTCTCTTCACATGCACCCCCCCGAATAATAACTTCCTGGCCGTTAAAGAAGAAACGAAGAGAACGAGACCAATGACCAAGTTCTGGTTGGTGGACGTCACTCCATTTTCTTCCTAAGATAACATCATAGTCATCCAGGTCAGCCAGCAATGCACCGACTGTCTCTCGATACCCTTGAACACGAAGGGGAACAGAAGGTGCATACTCACTGACCTCTTCTCCTCTGGGCTCCTTCACGGCCACCCTACATCTCATCGGGGTCCCAAACTTGTGAATATGTAACTGACGCAGGTGTGCAAACTTGCTATTAATGAAAATATCATCAGCTCCAATGTCATACAAAACTCTGACTGGAGTACCCGCGACAGTACCATGATAGACAAAACTAGTCTCAAACGAATCATCCTTATCATTTTCTTCCTCACTCAATTCTTTATCTGCTCTCTGCCTTTTATCTTCCTCAACTTCATAACGTACCGTCAAGTCGGGTTCGACCACGGTTTCATCATTCTCCTTTCGGCCTCTGATCGTCTTCACCCCAGCTACCCATCTCGATCTAGCCTTGCGCGCTGGTTGATGTCCACTCGGCTGAGGTTGAGGCGACCCGCTGAAAGAAGGAAACCATGCACGTCTTCTGTCACCAAAGCCAAAGCCTCTTCCAGGTGACATAGGTGAATTTGGACTGTCACCTCTCTGTCCAGACCTTCCTTTCCCCCCTGTAGGTTGAGTGACTTGATTGATGGGATACGGAAAGGGAAGGGATGGGTAAGAAGGAGGTGGCCAGAGGTACCCAGGCGTCGCCCCAAAACCCAGGACGAAAGGGGCAAATCCTGGAGATGCCCTGGGCGGCCACGGAGATCTGGATTGAGACGTCGTTTGAATGGTCCGCATGTGTGGAAGAAGTTGAGGTCCATTCCTATATGCGGCCATCATGTGGGTGTTCTCTCCACATAAAAAACACCGATTCAGTCTCCCCCTGCTCTCTCACACCGTCTGTGGAATCAATAGGTGTCGGGGTGGAAGTCTTCTCGAAGGTCGCACCCCAACACCATACAATTCCATAGGAGCCAGTCCTGTGTGATCAATCACCGGACTCGGATCAGACGGGAGCCCTCGCGACCAACGGCTTCGAGAGCGCGAACTGGCCTGCTTGAGCCAGATTTCGCTGTCCAACGCCTTCTCTATTGCTTCGTCTAATGTTGCCGGCTCCATCCTGTTAGTCTTATACATAATCCTGGGCGGCAAACCCTTAATATAGTCCTCTACAAGATCCTCCTCACTCGCATTTGTGATCTTCAACGCGAGAAGGGAGAATTCTTTATTGTAGTAGTCGACCATCCCTGTGCATCTGAGGGATAACACCTGCTTTTTCGCCTTCCTCCTCTCATGTTTCTCCTTATACCTACGTCGTAGCACCTCATGCAACGCAGGCCAGTCTGCAAACCCCATGCCTCTCTTCACACGTAAGTCGAACCAGTCCCTCAGCTCCTTGCATAGGAAGGACTTCGCAAGGCCAAGCTGACGATGAGGAGCAACATTCGCATTGGTAAAGTAGTCGTTAGTGTCCGTAATAAACCTCTCCACTGTGTCACGGTGTCACGGCTGCTTCAGTGCAATCCGGGGAAGCTGCTCTCGTAGATCAGGGCCCTGAGAGGGCACGACAAGCTGCTGTGTACCCTCCTCACTCATTGGCAGCACCTGAGGAGGCAACTGTGGAGGTGGAGCTGCAACCCTTGCCACCAGCCTCTCCATGGTCTGCCGCATCATCTCTTGAGTCTGATGCAGGCTGGTGACGGACTGTTCAAGGTTGTACAGTGCCGTTCCCACCTGCTCGTTTATCAAAGGAGCCAAGACTGGAGGTGGTTCCATGACAGCAATAGAATTCAGACTGAATACAAACAAATCAAAAAGCCTGTTCGAAACCTAGCTCTGGTAACCAGATTGTAAGCAGAATACGGGGCTAGAACTCTCAACGCTAACGATGTGCATTCAGAGTTCATCGACTATAAGAGTTTGACCTAGAGAGGTTCGTACATTGTTCCTTCGATCAAGCCAGTCCAACAATTGTTAGCGATTGTTAGCTAATTCGAATACATGCAGATCGATGTCACTTTATTCAGTCCTGTGCTGAGCCACACTTATTAAAGTCCGTGCGCGCATCGCCGCGGCGCCGCCGGCCTCGCGGCTCCGCCACTCCGCGGGCCCGTCGTATACTCGCCGCTCGTAGCCGGCCTACATTTAAGACAGTCTTAGATAGTTGAAGAGATTTTAGGATATTATATAGCTGAGAAGTTAAGAGTTTTTTTTGTCTACCATTATGCCTCATACCCCCCCGCCATCCATAGTCCAACGTTTTCAGATGACCTCATTCTGAATCATACCGGGGGGGGGCATCCAGTGGCACCCTCAGCTCTCGTAGCGCTGCACACCACCCCCCCCCCGGTATCATATACCCCTATGCTCTGCCTGTGCATATGCGTATGCCTTTCTTTTCTTTGCAATCAACCTTCCCCTTTCTTTTACCAGCTTGTTTTTATGTCTCATTCTTTCTTCTCTGGATCTATCATTACTTCGTCTGCCCACTGTTTGTGTTCTTAGTTCTCTCTCGGCCTTCCTTACCCTTTCATTCATTTCTTTACACTCCCGGTCCCACCAAGGGGCAGCTATCTGTCCTTTTCTTTGTTTGTCGGATTTCTTTCTACCCCTCTGCTTCCTCTCCTCTGGTTGTGCTAACTTCCTTTCCCATTCACCTGCTAGGCCCTTAACTCTCTCAGCCAGGGTCTCAAGGATGGATGCAGGAGGGATTGGCTGACTGGGGGGGGG
>JAHBMJ010002067.1:7500-23493 GCA_018398765.1 Chromera velia | reverse complement strand
CTGACCACGAAGCATCGAGGCCGTCTCCAGCCCGCCCCCCCTTCAGTCGCACCCCCCGCCCTCCCCCACTGCATTTGAGTGGCCGCTCCAGTCTGCTGTCGCTCTGGAATTGTGCCCTCGGCTGGGCTCGAACCGGGACCTTCCCATCCCAGCGACGCATGCTACCGAATTGAGCTGGAAGCTCTAATTTGCAAAGGAGGGGCGGAGATGCACAACATGTGCGCACCGCGCGGGCCCTGAACTTTCCGTAGGTCTCTCTGAAGTACACATCTGTGGGAACGGTGAACGGACCCTCCGCAGCATGTCCCCCAGCCTAGCCCCCAGCCCCCCTCTCCTGTCCTCGCTCGGGTCCTCTCTCCCGACTTGACGGTCGGGGCTTGCGATCTTCTCTCTGTCCGCTCCCGTCTCCGTCACCTGCCACGGCACCACCACGAGGAGGGGGCGGAGACGCGTCAGCAGCGTCAACTGCTTCTGCGTCATTCTTTTGCTGCTGTTGCTGTTCGGAGAGGCACTGGGCAGACGCAGAGGCTGGACACCCTCTGGCCCGCTCTTGCCGTCTGGTTGGAATTTGATTTGGTGTGCAGCCTGAATCTGATTCTATCACCACTCTCTCTATTTTCTTTTCACGTAGATGATCAGAGGACGATCGATGGACCTTGTAGAGTCCCGTCTCCGTCTGGGGACACGAAAAGATTCTCGCTGCTTCCTCCCACTTCTCGACGAGACGTCCCAAAGGTCAGCACAGGTCGGGACCTGTCCGCTTTTGCAAAAAGCTCCTTCTCATCCTCAAAGTCCCCCCCACCCTGCACCCTACTCCGCAAAACAATCCCATACTCTTTCCCTGGAAGTGGTCCGCCCCCCACGTTTTTTCCCCTGTGTAAACCGAAAAAGGTATTTCCTTGTTTTCTTGTCCCAACGGATACACCGGGTGTACGCTGCAAAGAAAGCCCGCCCCGAGACGGGAAATCGCCGTCGCTTTCCTCTGTCTGACCTGTCGTCAGCCCCCTACCCAACCCTTCCTCCCTCAATGCATGCCCTTAGCCTAGCTGTCCGCAGTCAGAGGACCTCAGACAAAAGTTAATATCAAAATTCATCACACACACCGTGGCCCCCCGGCCTCTACTGACCCATCCTTGCTTTCTTCTACTTCTGGAGGTGCTCGGGAAGTTCAACCTTGAGGGTTTTGAGTATCGAAACTCCGACTGACATGTGTCCAGAAGACGGGGACAGTTTTGGGGGTGCACCTGCTATCTGACGGGATCCAGAAGGGCCCTGCTCTACGCATAATTCTTTCAACTTCCCTTCCTTCATCACAGCCACCAAAGACCGTATCGCCCTGTCCCAGGATTTCTCCACGCCCTCTCTCCCCCCCGGACCCTCCAGGAACTTTGCACCTTCCCGGGTGCCCTCAGCAGACACCCACGCGCACGCCTGCCAGTGATCTAAGCACATAGTAGGCACGTCGGGGTTTTCTGCTTCTTTGCGTAGCTTATCTTTCCTTCTCGAAAACGTTCTCTCCCCCTCCCCACCCATGGTATTCATCTCTGCATTCCGTTGCCTTTGCTCTCCGTTCTCATCCAAAGCCATGGCTTCCACTGTGCTCTCCCCTCTTCCCTCTTCCCCTCCCACTGCCGCACTTGTCAATGACCCCCCTCCTCCATTTTGACCATCACCCTCTGCCCTCACCGACGATGCAGGTTCTGCATGACCGTTCTCTCTCTCCTCAATCGGCCTGTGTCTCAAGGCTTTCTCTATCAACATCATCCTCAGACTGTCTACAGGGGAGTCCGGCCCCTCACCCTCAGCAGTCCGCAACGCAACGCCAAAAACGAGCCAGCCAATCTGGAGAGACTCGAGAAGCTCAGCCGTCTCCTCGCAGACTGAACTCTGTATGCCATATCTCCCCTCAACTCTCCATGCACATGCATACCGGGCTTTGGTGCTTTTCAGACTGTTTTCTTCTTTTCTACCCCTGCCGACGGGAAATGCTAGGGGCTGCCTGACTACACACACATTGAGCAAACCGAGTACGTGGTAATCCAGAAAGGCCCCCCGTGACGGCTTCCACCCGTGCAACATCCGCATGCACTTCCGCCATTCCCCACACTGAAACTTCAAACAATACAGGGGGGAAGAGGGAGGCAATACATCACTAATCTTGTTCTCTCCACCTCCACCCTCAACCACAGACAACGACTGCCCAACCCCCCCACCGGCAGAGGACAAACCGACGCCAGCTGACCGTTCTGTGCCAACCAGGCTCAAACTCTCGGAATCTCCCAACAACGAGGAGCCCCCAGCGGGGCACAACTTTCTCAGCCTTCTCGTTGCTTCGAGGAGAACCCCACTCAGAGCAGCCTGCCAGTTCTTGGGGCTCTTCCCATCCACTTGCTCGGGTCTCTCTGAGGACGTCCTTTGACGAAGAAGGACGTGCGACCAGTGCACGTCCTCCTTTTTCGACTGCCCGATCCCTAGCCGCACCCCAGACTGAAGCGCCAACTCCTGCAGCCTTCTCAGCTTCCCGTAAAGACTGGGGGTACTCTGCATGATCCATCAAAACCGAATGAAAGAAATATAGGAGGGAGACAAAAGTGGACAAAAAAAAAGCAAGTTCAGAATGACAGTCGGACAGCTGGGAGCAAAGGGCCTAGAGATAAGCGCGCAGACAGATGGGAATGGAGACAGGGGGAGAAAAAAAGAGAGAAAGAGAAAACATAGACAATCCCACACAAAGCAATCACGGCAGCGAATTGCGGGCCATCGGAGGTCTAGAAGAGAGCAAGCGGAAGAAAGGGGGAGAAAAGTACAGGCAGAAGTTAAGAGCTTTCAGACCGACCTTCAAGTCCTTTTCAGAAACAGTGAGAGCGGAAAAGTAGGCCGTCTCCGTCTTTCCCTCCGAATCTTCCCCCGACGAATCTCCACTCGATGAAAGTGCCCACGAGGGGCCAAACACCCCGAGGGGTACAACAGGAGGGTGGTTTTCGGACCCTTCAGGCGACCTGAAGATCAGACCTAGCCGCTCAGCCATGTGCTCTGCAGTTCTCTGGTCTTGATCCCAGAGAGGTTTGGGGAGACCTGTGCTTGTCGCGTCAGAAGGAGACGGGGGCGCTCCTTTGGTCTGTTTTCTGTCTCGCACCTGTGAGACGGCAACTTGACCTCTTGCGGAATGAAATCCTGGAGGAGGTGGGGGGATTTTCTGAACCCCACCCCCTTTCTGCTTGTCTGTCTTTTCTTTTGCCTTTTTGTCAACGTCACTCTCTCCTTCGAGCCTCTTCTTCATCTTTCCCCCTGTGAAAACGGTCGTTTCGTCGCTGGCTTTCGATACCGATCCCGATTTGGGGCGGGGAGACGGGTTTTGACCCTGCTCAGGCTGCTGCTGCTGCTGCATGCGCCCCCCCACACTCCCCCCCGATGGACCAGACAGACCCAGGCTTCCCTTCCCTTCCCCTGTCTGAGTATCCTTTGGTCTGGACGGCCGAGGGATATCTGATTGGCTGGCCTGCAACCTGTGCGGTTGAGGGGGAGTGCGAACAGAAGAAGGATCTCCAAGCGGTGGAGACGGAGACGGAGACAAGGAGGCAGATTGCCTGCCTCCACTGCTACCTATTTTTCCAAAGGGCGCAGGGGGGGATGAGGGCAGTGACTGCGCAACAATTTCCCCCTCTTCTTCCTCTTTCCTTTCTCTCCATCTTTCCTCTTCCTGTATTCCTCTCGCCTCCTTCCCTCTCCATTCATCCAACACACGCTGAGGAGGGCCCCCCCTTCCTCTCCCTCCTCTTCCCCTTCCACCCCGATGTCCCCTCTCTGATGATGAGGAAGAGTCCTCGCCTCTATCATCAGCACCGCTCGGCTGTCGCAACCGCCCGACGCCGCCCCCCCCCCTACCCCTCCCGCTAACCCCACTCCTTTCCTCGAAATCCCTCCTTCCATGAAAGGACGTCGAGTCAGAAGATCTTCTCATAAGATCACTTTCTCTCTCATTCCTCCTTCCGCTGGGGGAACTCCCTCTGTCTCTTTCTCTCTCTCTTTGCATACCCTCAAGACGACCAGAAACATTTCCCGCTTCACTACCGGGGCGCACATCTCTGTCTCTGTCGCTCTCCTTCCCGCCAGAGAGAGACCTTTCGGTTCCCCAGCTCCCCCATTCCCGCCCCCTCCCCCTTTCATTTTCATCCCTCCATCCCCATTGACCATCCCCTCGCGGCAAAACCGATTCAAATTGAGGAGACACTCGATAGTGTCCCCCCACCTGCCTCTCACCTCTCTGCAAATCCTCCCGACTGTCTCCTCCTCCTCCTCTGGCGTATCGGCCCTCCCTCTCCCTCTCTCTTTCCCAGTCCCTCTCTGTATCGTCCTCTCTTCCACGCATCCCATCTCTCTCCCACTCTCGAGCAATATCAGCGCCTCGGTCCCATCTCTGCACACCCAACTCCCGGCCAGGCCCGCGAGGGTCTCTCTGCCCCCACTCACTGTCATGAACATCCCCCCGCCTGGTTCTTTGGAAGTCTTCTCTTCCTCTCACATCTCTGCTATCTGACCGGCTTATATTCCCCCCATTCGAATGTCCCCCCTCTCCCCATCTCTGTGCCCCCCCCATTTCTCCATTTGATGGTCTGTCTGACTCAGTGGTCTGCTGAACCCTCCTGCCTGCCTCGCTTGCTGGGTTTGTTGGCACGCCGCGACTTCCCCGAGCCCCCGAGGACCATTCAGACCCGCCTCCATTCTGCATCTGTCTCACAGGGCGGGGACGGTCGGAGGGCAGAGGGGAGAGGACGAATTCGGGCGGCTGTTTGAACACCGAGGTTGCTATCTCAAGCCTCGTTTTTGTTTGGGGAAAAGTTCTGACCAGCCACTTGCGAACGTCCTCCAACACAGCCGAGACGGCCTGCTTCCTCCCACTTCTCGACGAGAAGAAAGGAGGAGACCCAACCGCATGACGGGGATAGATTTCTGTCAGAAAGCCAGTCGCGCCCTTCTTGAAGACGGTGGCATACGCCTTAAATTCGGGTCGCTCGTTTGCGGATGGGGGGGGGGAGATCTCCTGAGCGACTAACATTCCCAGGCCCTCTGACTTGAGTGCATGAGCCAATTCTTTCAGCTGCATACGAAAACGTACAGAGAGAGAGGGGGGGGATGGTGAATGCAGCTAGATGCTTTCGTACTGATTCGCAGAAAAATGCAGACAGGTAGGCAAAAAGAGACATAGATTGTGCGACTTTTTGTTTTCCAGCCAGCCAGCCAGCCAGCCAACCAGACAAATTGACCAAACTTCATGTTTTTTTACTGGATGATTGCCGAATTGACGAATTGACTAACTCACAGACAGCTACACCATCTGCTTGCTTGTTTTCTTCTTTTCTCCTTTCTCTGCACTCCTTTCTGCGCCGTCATTCTTGTCTTTCTTTGTTTGTTTATTTGTTTGTCCGTTCCTTTTTTTTGCTTTCCTGCTTCAGGCATGCAAACAGGCTCCGCAGGACGAAGAACGAGGATGAAAGACAAACGAGGAGAAAAGAAAGGCGACTACTCGGGGCGTCTCCGCCCTCTGACCTACCGGCAGCTTGTAGTTTGCCCAGTAGGGTTTGCCGCTCAGAGGCCCGCTCTGCTGCGTGTCATTCATCAGACCCTGCCATGCGCTGATGTACATCTCTGCCCCCTCTTCCCATGACCTCCTGCCCACAATCCCCACAACGGTCTTTCCATCCCCATCCTGCCTCCACGGGGCGCCCCGATGCTGCAGGTATTCCCCAGCGTCTTCCAGGATTCGGACCTTGGGGTCCTCTATCTTATAAATCCGCAGCTTCAGTGCGTCTTCTTGGTTCCCGCTGCGGAAGGGCTCGAGCGCATCCAGGGGTGGGAATAGGTCTGGGGCCTGTTCTTGATCCACTCGCGAGTCCATGTATTCGTAGAGGCGCCCGCGTGATCGCCCATGGGAATGACGCGACCTCCTGCATGTGAGGGCAGACGAGGGAGTCCATTCAACGAAGACATTGACTGAAGATGAATGCGAGGGAGAGAGAACTGATGGCACACAGAGGAGTGACAAGAGATCGAAGAAAGTGATGCTGAGAAGACATAAGCTGATCGTTCAGCGAAAGAAAGCAGACCTTGAATTTGTTGGGGCTTGAAAGCAAATGAAGAAAAGAGACATACTGGAAACAGCGAGAAGAATGGCCAATTGAGATGAACAGAAGAGAAGATGAGAGGCGGGAGGAGATGAATTCATCCGTCAACAGTTACATTTCACGACTTTCACTCAAAATTTCTCATAAACACTTTGCCTTCAGAACCTCAGTCATGCTATACGAAGCCTTCTTCTCTTTGATTTCGGTCCATCACACTACCAAGAGGATCTCCGGTTGAACCTCCCCCCCTACACCCAAAGCCCCATCTCCCTTCCCCTCCCCCCCACCAAAAAAGACAAACGAAAAGAAACAAGCGTTCTCGACTGACGTCTGCGATTTCTCGTCATCTCCAAAGTCGGGCGCCATCCTTGCGGGGTCCCTCTTCGGAGGGGGGGCGTCTCTCTTCAATTCTCGCATCGACTCAACAGAATGTCGAGGGCGCAAGCAACCAGACACAGAGAGAGAGAGAGATCAAAACACAACAAAGACGTGTTTGTCAAGGTATTGACAATGATGGCCGGTGTCAGAGAGGGTCGTCTTCCCTGCCCCGCAGATTCCGAGGATTACAAGCACTGGTTGCTCGGCCGTGGGTGCACACGCGCAACAGAGCAAAGCAGATCAACTCAGTCTGTCTCGCTGTCTCCAACAGTCAGTCTACGGAAACGAGACGGTATAGGCACGATGGTTAAGCAGTGCGGGGACACATTGTTTTCCACTGGAGGCTCGCCGAAGTCTCGAGAGCCACGTGTTGTTTGTTCCTTCTGCTGCCTGCAAAGATCCCTGGACTTGGAGACTTTGGCAGCTCTCCCCAGACACAATCCCTCGGTGGAACTGTCACAATTGGAACGCCGGGAGACGGCTGCAGCTGCTTATTGTGTCCGAGTTATCAAAAATCCAGGCAAGCGAAGATCGCCGTCACAGCAAGCAGGGTAAGCACAAGCTTTGCCCAGCGCAGATTGCATCCCTCAACCCTCTCACTATCGGCAGAAGGCGTGTCTCCTTTCGTCTCTTGATCATGAATGAGATGGTCGTCATTGAAGGTAGCCGGGGATTCATTTTTTCCGATGAAGCTAGCCGGCCGCGCGCGCGCGCACGGTCGGGGCCAGGGACGCGCGGCCCGCGCCCGCCGCTGTCGAGTTGCACACTTTTTAATTCTGACTGCATTCCTCTGACGCTGAAAGAAATTCTCTTTGCCGCCACGGTCACATATGGTCACACATGGTCATTTCTCCCAAACCCAGCACAGCTGATACAGCAGATCTTCGAAGAGGGGGGAGAGTTGCGGATCAGTGCGGGCAACTTCGACTGCGATTGAAAAATGGTACGAATTGTGAATGGAGAGATCGTACCTGACGATGCACCTGGTCGTCCACAAACGAGACCGGCCGCAAATGCACAAGGTCAGGGGAATAGATCAGAGCATCTTGTGTCTTCGATATAAGCACTTTTCATTTCAGATGGTGCTGTCTGGTCCATGGGTTCGCTCTGCATGCATGAATTTTGGGATCACGTGCATCGTTTGATGCCGTCTCCATATCCGCGGTATGGATTACAAATATTATAATACCGAGGTGGTCACGGATGTCGTCAATTTTGTGCAGGGCAGTCTTCGGGAGGGCCGACGGGCAGAATAGGACGAATAGGAGGAAGTGCTGGTAAGTCATACGGTGTGATTGTCGACTGCGCTCTCAGTTTCTTGTTTTCTCTATTTTCTCTTTTCGTCTCTTAGGTCGCCTTGCGTTTTCTGCCAGCTGTCTGTCTCTCACTTCGGGCCTCTTGCGTCCCACTTTCTTCTTTACTGAGCAGGAAATTCCTCAACGGGGGCAGGGGGTGGTGGGGGTCAGATGGGGGGCCTCGGGGGAACTCAGGGCGCTCAGGGACAGGGGGGGCAGCAGAGGGACTTGATGGGGTACCTGGCGTCCCTTGTCGGGGTGGAGGTCAGTTGGGATTTGTCTGAGCTTTGATGAATGAGAGCATGATCAGGAAGTTCCCTTTCGATGCTCGCTCTGCTTCGTCTGCTTGTCAGACTGTTTTTTAAGTTTTCCCATCTTCATTCTGCAATTTGCTTTATTCCAAAAAGATCCTCCCTCTTCTTGAAGACCCTGACAGGTGTGTGGGTGGGTGGGTGAGGACTTGTCGAGATATTTCCTGTTTTACCACCCGCCTGTGGAGAAGCAGACAGAAAGACAGGCAAACAAGAAAAGGAGCGAGCAAGAAAACAAGCAACAAAGCAACCAGGGAAATCGTCAAAGACCGTTTAGCCAGCAAAGAGGTCTTGCATCGCGCCTGCCTGCTTGCCCTTTTCTGTTTCTCTCTTCTCTTCTCTCTCTCTCTCTCTCTCTCTCTCTCTCTCTCTCTCTCTCTCTCTCCCTCCCTCCTCCCTCTCTTCGCTTCTCTTCTCTTCCCTTCCCTCTCTCTGTCTATCTTTGTTTCTTTTTTTGTTTTGGGTGGAAGCAGCAGAGGACTTACGTGTCAATCCAGTGAAAGTCTGTTGGGAGGTGGAGAGGCGAGGGGCACTTAACTCTCACCTTTCGCGCCCTCTGCCCACGCTGTTTGGTTGTTGTTTCTGTTCTTTTGTCTTTGTTCTTTCTTTGTTTTTGTCTGTTATGTACATGAACTTTCTTTCTTTCTTTCTTTCTTTTCTTTCTTTTTTTCTTTCTTTCTTTCTTTCTTTCTTTCTTTCTTTTGCTCTTTCTTTCTTTTGCTCTTTTCCTTTTTTTATATCCTTGCTGCTGTCGCCTGTGCTTGGCACATTTCATGTTTGGCAAACAAATACTGCCGAAAACGGACATTGCTGCATTAGGGGTGTACGTTCTACGGCTGGGGAGCCTCTGAAGAAAGACCTCATTCCTTCACGCCAATTTGCTGGACTGTACCCTCTGTGTGAGTGTGCAGGGTCAGAACCTTACAATTCCTTCAGTGTTCGGCAGACCTCCCGTGGAGATTCCACTCATCTTTGTGATCCTGATCGGACTCCTGACGCTGGTCTTTGGATGGAAGGTTGGTTGGGCAGCTCTGGCACTCAGCTCCTCGTCACGTGGGCCCGATGGACGTCTTTGTCGCTTGAGAAAACAAATAAAGAGAGAGACGAAAAAGACGGCAGCGAAGGGCTAGAGAGGAGAAGGAAAGTGACTGCAGGGGCGAAGCGAAGAGTGAAGCTTACGTCATTGTGCGATCCGAAAGTCCCTGTTTCGTTTTTTTTTGTCATTGCCAGCTATCCATCATGATGCTTTCCTGGATCTGCTCGCAGAAAGATCGAGAAACAGTTCACTGCATGATGGACGGGAAAGGGTGTCAAACTGAAGTTGAATGAATGGAATTCCTTGTCATCTGTCATTGTTGACTGTTCGTGGACTCACATTGTGTGTACGTTGTCGTGCCTGTGCGGGATCTCTGGTCCTTCCTTCCTTCCTTCCTCCCTCCCTGCCACCATTCTGCAGATCCTGTTGTTTGCCGCCCTCCTCTGGTTCCTCTCCACCCAGAACCCCAACGCACCATCACACGCTCAGATGCAGCAAGCACAGATGCAACAGCAGGCACAAGGAGGGGGGACGGGCGGGCCACAAAGCCCTGACGGAAGTGGGGGGAGAGCAGTTCGCATGGGCAGTGGGGGCCCTGGAGGGACGGGCAGCGCGAACAAAAGTCCGGCAGCAAACACAAAAGAATTTGGAGGCCGGGGACAGACTCTGGGCAAGACTTGACCGAGAAAAGTTACTTAAGACTCGCTGACGACAACGAGCTTCTAGCTTAAATAGCTTCTGAACTCTTTTCAAACTTCAATTCAAAGTTCAAAGAAAAACCTTACAGATTACCTTGCTAGTTACCTTGTATTGATGAAATACTATTAGACTGAATACGTGAATCTACTAGATTAGAGTATAGGTGGCGCACACAGTATACATACGAATTAATGATACGATGCCTGGATCCAGCCTGGTTCAGGATATTGTATTTGAATTATCTTAATTAATTTCATTAAACTCCTTGTCCCCCTGGCTCACTAATAGTCACTATTTATAAGATCGACAGATCATTGACTCCGTAGCTAGCTCTGTACTAGTAGTCAAACACAGTCTTATCTCTAATCTTGGTCACTTAGACAACCCGAGACTAGAAGTCTTAAAGTTCTTTTCTAGCTTCTATAGCTAGCCTGTTATTCTTCCTCTTCACTAGCCTCTTCATTCTGCCCTGTTTATTTCTTTTCGTTGCTAGCTCTATCACTGGTTCGACCTCACACTGGACTCTCCTCTGTCTGGAATTGACTCTGAATACCTTCTCGTGCCGTTGAGAAATGTTAGGCACTATAAAAAAACAAAATGATGTTATATATACGCTTAAGCAAAAAACGGTAAAAGATGATGCATTCAAGTTTAAACAAACTTTCATAAAAGAAACCATGAATCTAGCTCTACGCATATGGATCAAAAGTTGTCACCTCACCGGCTTGAAATGAGATAATCGGTCACTTGGAGCCCTTTGGAATTATTTTGCCCGTCAGAACAGACCAAGTTGGCCCTTCATCATCGTAGGAAACGTGGTGCGTGTTGGTGCACCTGCAAACAAACAAGCAAGCATGATGGCAGGCATACACATAATTTGCAATTGATTGTAGTCGACGAACTCCGACAGGACCTCTCCGCCCACCTTCCAGTGGAAATAAACGGAGCGATTCGGAGCATGCGCGCATGTCAGCGCCTTAAACAATGGCATTTACCCAACCGCAACTCTGATCTTGACATTTTGAGATTTATGTGGTGAGTGGGGGACAGCACGGTTACAGCAGACACATCATATTCATCGAAGGATCGAGCCAAGACCAACACGCAAAGGCAAACATCAACATATTCAAATGCAAAGATGAAATCTCGAACCTGTGCCGGCACAGCGCCACGAGAATCCACGAAAACGAGTGCTCCCTCGGATCGAGCGCAGCTCTTTTGCTTACAAGAACGAAATAAATCGCATGCAGATCGATCGAGGCAAAAAAAAGGGGCTGTGGACTGACGAGGAAAGACAGGGGAAACAAAAAAGAGCAAACGGGGAGATGAAGAATAAAGGGCAAGCACCACCTCACAATATTGTCCATTGATGCACGTATTCAAACAACAAACCACGTACGTGCACACATTTGCGCACGCACACACACTCAGTCACTTGGTCATGCACTCGGGCACTCATTCACGCTCTCACCTTGTCACTCTCTCAATGACTCGATATGTCAGTACAAAGCACACGACAACACCATGCATCCACCCCCTTAAGTTCTCCCCTTCATGCGCTGGCCTCGGGTGTCCTCTATCATACATTTATTTTCGTACAAAATTCTTTTTCTACCATTCAATAATACAGAATAAAATGCATTCTCCCCTTCATGCGCTGACAGACCCCGGGTGTCCTCTATCATACTCCCCGCAGCAGCTCCAGAAAAACTCGAGGTCGGATGTGTCAACATCGTTCACCCGGTTCAGTCTGCAAGTCGGTGCACAGAAAAGAGGGAATTGAGGTCACACAATTTTCTGCTTTCAAAAGTCTTGTTTCGGCTAGATCTGAACAACAGTAGCGCTACAGTCTGGATGGTGTGTGTGACGACAGAGCAGGAGAGAAGAGGAAATCAGCTTTCATGGCTAGAAGAACATGGAGAGAAACACACACGAACGCACTGACACAAACACGCACTGCGCACCCGCGCGCGCGCGCGCGCACACACACACACACACACACACAGAGGGCACACACGGAGGGACGGAAGGAGGCAAGGAGGGAAGGCGGGAACGAGGGAGGGAGAGAGTGGAGGAAAGGAGGGAGGTAGGAAGGGACAGAGTGAGAGACTGAGCAAATCTTTGCCTATGCATATCATCCCTCTGTTTATCAGTGTAGCCGTTTGTCCGCGTTTTCGCGTGTCTCTTGGCTTGTATGCCAGTCTGCCTCTTTTTTGGTTTCCGCCTTTCAGTTCAGCCTGTCAGTGTGTACCCCTTAATCTTAGCCATCGCGTCTCTCTTTAGCCCTCTTTCTGTAATACTCTGCACACACTGAACTTTAACAAACTCCCCTGCAGTTGTCGACCCTCTCCCCCTTCCTGCCTTTTCACCATTTCCTGTTTTTCTAACTTCCCCCTGCCCTGCCGGCACCTCTCTAGACACAAAATGGCCCTGTAACTACAGAAGTGTTTTGCTTATGCTCGGATGCACACGGACCTTCCTGTGTAGAAGCCTGGGTGGAACACGCACCCCGTCTCTGCGTTCTGTGACTTCAAGAACGGCTTCTTGCACTGGCGGCACGTGCTCTCGGGCTCAGAGAGACTGCTTGGAGCCGAGTCCCCCTCTTTCTGACTTGGTGACAGGGCTTCATCGTTGCTGCTGGAAAAAAGTAACCCGGGGTCCTCAAGTCGAACAGCCAAGCCCGATGACCTTCTTGCAATGAGTCGAAGGCTCTTGGATGGCCGTCTCCCTAAACACCGACTGAGTTCTACCCGGATCCCCACATGAAAGCTCTCTCCTCCCTGAAGATACAGAAGTCTCGAGAAAAGAAGAACTCTCAAGAACAAACCGCGCGCCATTGGCGTGAAGAGATGGCTGAAGGTGTCAGAGCGAGAAGCAAAGAGATGCGAGCCGTCTCCTGGGCTGTCAGACCGTCTACATGAAGCTTCGGTTCGAATTTGTCGGGACCGCTAGCTTCGCTTTATACAGGCAGCGCACAGAAGAAGGAATCCATCGCGAACATGTCTCTCTTAGTATGAGTGTATGTGTTCGAAAGAGATTGAGCTGGCACGGCGTTTGACATGCGTTTGACTTCTCGAAAGTTCTCGACAGAGACGGCTGGAGACGGCATGCACTGCTGCTCGCCCCCGCCCGCGAAGTTCCTCCGCCCCCTATATAGACCCCTGCCCTTGAATTTTGCTATGCGAACGTATTAAAAAAATAAGAAAAAAATGTATTGGCTTACCAATACAGCCATACATGCATCTGAGCTTAGCTCTGCCGGGCTTTGCCTGCAATTATGCTACATCACATATCCTGAAATCAGTCTGTCAGTGTTCTCTGTTCTCTGCTGAAATCAACTTCAGATTGTTCCTCTTGCATCTGATAGATAACTTCAATCGCTTTTTGGATCGTTGTTTGATAGTCTTTATAGTTTTCCGGAAAACTTCCGACGGTTATTTTATGAAAATACCGACTTTTTGGGTCCGATTTCTCATGTGTTGTTTGAGATAAGAGCAGGGGGGAACAAAAGCTGGTTTCTGTTTTGGCGTTTCAGCCGATTGCTTGGACTGAAAATGAAGTGACTGCTTAGGACACAAGCAAATGACGTTGCCTGTTGTTCTTTTGACTGTGTGGTCTCAATATTTTGCAAATCCAGACTCAGATTCTTTGCCTCTTCTTTCATGGGACACACTGATAGAGATTCTTCAGACGTGTCACTCTTCTCTCCACTCTGTCTCTGTGTCCAAAGGAGATGGCGCCGTCTATGCAGTGATTGGAGAAACAGAGCAAGGAACCAAACGGATTTATGGCGGCTCAGGACTTGCCGATGATGATTTGTTGACTGCATCTGATGTGGCAGAGGCGCGAGTCTGGGGGAAGAAAAAAGAGACGGCTCCGGAGTGGAAATTCCATTTCAGCAGCAGCAAGCCAACTCCGTGGCTGGTTCCTCTGAAAAAGGCTACAGTGAAAGTGTTTGTTTTGGCTGTAGTTGCAGCTAGCGATTTGTTGGAGAGTGAAATTGATTGGGTTGTAGTCCTCTTTCTTGCCCGCTGGATCGTGTATAGGAAGCCTCCCCTCAGTCTGTCTGTAGAGAAGACTCCCATCCGTGGAGGCCCATGGGCTCGAGGGAATCTGGGGGTCAGTCTCTTCAACATGTATTGAGAAGGCTATCTCTTCCATATTCAGTTCCTTTGACATGCTTTTCCTTTTGATTTCACTACTGCAGGCAGTCGAGATTGAGGGACTGAAGACAGTAATGGAATGGGGTCCAGAATGGCGGAAGCAAATGATGACCGGGAGCGAGAATGAGTGGACAAAGCGCCTTCCGCTCGTGTGGTTTCACATTTGCCGCCTTTGTTTCCGTTGTGGGGGGGAGTATTGGAGGTGTGGGGGGTGGACAGAATGTATAGCAAAAGCAATCGATTGGGAAAAGGAAAGTGAGTCTAAAGAGGTCACTCTACTGAACGTGCCTTCAAAGGGTGGTCGGCCCTTGCACGCAGGCATGCATCCGGAATGTCGAGCCGCCCATGTCCGTTGCCATCAGCCAAATACAGATTGTCTTGAGGCCCTTGCGAATCCAAAAAAGAGACGGGGGCCGATTGCAAAGAATTGTGGCTGCAAAGAAGGTCGATCAAAGAAGAAGTGTGTTTGTCCAAAAGATTTAGTGCAGTCCCCAGATGTAGCTGCTGCTCATCAGTTATGACCCGTATGCCTCTTAATCATGAATCATCCCTCAAAATATTATTTCTCACAGTAATGATTCTTAGGCAGAAAAATGATTAATTGTGTTAACTTATGAGAGTAATGTTAGTATTTTTATATGTTAAACTTAACGCTACACAACCTACATTAAATAAAAATTTCATTTAAAAATTTTCCCATAGCAAAATTCAAGGGCAGGGGTATATATAGCTCTGCCAGACATCGCCCAGATGGCTGATGACGGCTGCATGACAGACACTGAGCCAGGAGAACAACCATTTAACTTCATAAGTTGCCTTCTTCATCGGTGTCCAGCTCTTCTTCGTGCTCGGTGCACATATCAGTACATCGGCCAGCTTCTCTTCTGTTGTCGCTTGAGTTCTGTTCGCGACGAGCGGGGTCTTTGTGTGCTCAGTCTGCTGACAAGACGTGAAGTTTTCAACTGACCGTTTGCGAGCACCTGAGGGTATTCAGCTCAATACAGAAGTGTTGGTGGTGGAGAGAGTCCAGCGAAAAGTTTTCTTTGAAGGCACACAATGGAGGCTGAGCCGGCGAGTAAGTCCATTTTTTTGTGTTTCCATTTTTCTATGGAGACGTGAAGCAGCATGCAAATTCCCGTCTCCTCCTACGTGCAGCTTCGTCATGGAATGCCTCGGCCTGGAAGAGCATGAGCAACCTGCTCTACAGAGGCAGTGACTATGCAGACCCGGATTTTGAGGGATTGAAGGGGGTGCAGGTCAGTTTGACAGAGGAATCAAATATCTCACCGCCGTTTTTGTGTCACCCTACAATGCCATCTGATCCTGAATCCGTCCACGAATGCGTATGCCAAGGCACGGGCCACTCTGCTTCACCACTGATGTCACCCTCTTCCCGTGGAAGAAGCAGCATGTTGCACCACCCATTTTGTGCTCTCTTCGTGACATCAACGCATCCGGCTGCCTTCATGTGTTCGCGTGACCCCCGCCCCCCCTTGTCGTCTGGGTTTGAACCGTTGATCGATCGATCGTGCAGACAGGGGAATGGTTGAACAGCCAGCGCGTGTTGGTGATTGGTGCCGGTGGGTTGGGATGTGAGATTTTGAAGGACCTCGCTCTGTCTGGGTATAGAGACGTGCACGTGATTGACATGGACCACATCGACGTCACAAACTTGAACAGACAGTTCCTCTTCAGGCCAGTCGATAGAATGACAGGGGAAAGAATGGACGGGTGATGAAGCTCAGACGCAAAGGCAGAACAGAAACGACAAAAAACGAGGACAAAGCGGAATGAAAATTGGTGGCACAAAAGGAAGAATAAAGGCGCAGATGTCTCCGTCAATTTGCACGCATTTTTGCTTCTTGTCGTATCATTCATCCCTACCTGTGTCCCACCCCTTCCTTTTCCTCTCTTGTCCTGTCCCTTATTCTCTGCCTAAGAGTTTGTGTCTGCAGAGAGAAGGACGTCGGGAAAAGCAAAGCAGAAGTG
>JAHBMJ010002067.1:0-5000 GCA_018398765.1 Chromera velia | reverse complement strand
TTTCAAAAAGACATTTTTCGATTGCGCTTTGCAGAAGAAATCAATCACTTCCCCTCCGTTTTTCGTTGATCATTTCCCCCCCGGCTTGCTTCTCCTCGTTTTCGTTTCGCTTCCCTTTTCTCAACCTTCTCGCTTCCTTCCCTCCCCTCCCCTCCTACTATCAGGTCAACTTCCCCATGTGCACCATCGCAGAGACCCCCCGACTCCCTGAGCACTGCATCGGTTAGGCCCCCAGGCAGGGGGGCAGGCAGGCAGGGAGCAAAAAACAGAGGTCGTCAAGAAAGAAACTGAGTGTTCGGTCTTCGTTTGACGGCATCTCTTCCAGCTTTGGTGGACTCCTTATGTGCATGCAAGCAAGCGAGCGAACAAGGCTTCTGTTTCCTTCTCACAAAGGGCAGGTGACGAAATCGAAGTTACCGGATCGCAGTGAGAGAGAAGTGCCTTTCATTTAAGACTCTAGCTCTCCTCACCCTCTCGTCTCGTTCTCTCTCTGCCTTTCCAAGCGACTCCCTGGATGTGTGTACATGTGAATGAAATCCTGCAGAGTACGCCCTGGTGGTCATCTGGCCGAACGAATTCAAGGAAAGAAAACCGGTGGGTGGATGAAAGAAAGTTGAAAAAGAGGGAAGGGGAAAAGACAGGCGAATTTTGTATTGTCTGAAAAAAGAGCAGCAGGGAGAAAGTGGAATCCTGTTTGCTGGGTGTGAACAGCCATTCACAAGCCAAGAAGGTGGTAGACAAAAGATGCCTCACGTCCCCGAAAGCAGTGAAGGACAAAGAATTGAGTTGCTGTGGTTGCCAGTGTCGTGTTGGACATCGTAGCAAAGGCTGGCGGAGAGTAGCCGAGGGGGGGTGCCAACACAACACAAGAGCATTTCCTGTATCTCTCTCAACTCCGTTTCGTTTTTCTGTGTTTCCTCTCCTTTCGAGCAAACCGACAAAGGATGCACCATTCAGGACAGGTGAATTTGGGGGACTTGTCATTTCTTTCACATTTCCTTCCTGCCGCCGACCGAAGTCGAGACATAGATAGCCGGCATCAATCAATCAATCAATCAATTTGTGCTGGCCCCTCATGCCCCCACCTCTTTCAACAAAAACACATCCTCTTTCGACTTTCGCTGACTACATCGCATTTGCTTGCCTTCTTCTTCCTCCTGTGCTCTTGCGACTGTGTGGCCGGACTTACAGGATAACGACAGCGCCGAAGACATGCAGTGGATCTTCAAGAAGGCAGAGGTGTGTGCGTGTGTCTGTGTCTGTGTCTGTGTCTGTGTGTGTGTGTGTGTGTGTGTGTGTGTGTTCCATCATCCCACGGGCGTCCACTATTTTTTTTCAGCACCGTTTTGTTTGAAGGCTTTATCGCTTCTTCTTCTCTTCCTTTGTTTCCTCCGACTCCACGCAGACCCCCGCATGTTGACATCAATCAAGTTGGGGTGAATGGGCAGGGCACTTAATCGATGCACCAGAAAGTGGAGTGGGATTTTTCTGAACAGAAATTTCGTTGCGTCACTGGTCGACAGCCCGAATGAGTGTTTTCAAATGAGTGACTACCCTTTTCTTTCCTTTCACCTTGCAGGAACGCGCGAGGAACTTTGGAATTGAAGGCGTGACATACCAACTTACAATGGGAGTGGTGAAGGTACGTACGTCGGTGAGAGCGACTGTTTTGAATGAGAGGTCGTGCCCGTGCATGCGTTTACTTTGGCGGAGGGGAGCACTCCCTGAAAAAGAATTTTGTATGAAAGTAAACGCATGCATTGAATGAGGTCGTGCCCGTGCATGCGTTTACTTTGGCGGAGGGGAGCACTCCCTGAAAAAGAATTTTGTATGAAAGTAAACGCATGCATTGAATGAGAGGTCGTGCCCGTGCATGAGGCTTCAGTCGTGCCCGCCTTTGGTGTGCACATCAAGCACAGGATGAGAGTCCTGGGTGCAATGATATCTGCGTGTGCGTGGAGTTGGGCTGAGTTGTTTTTTTGTGTCTCTTCATTCCCCGTGCTCCCCTCTCTGTGTGCAGCGCATCTGATTTGTTTTTTTGTGTCTCTTCATTCCCCGTGCTCCCCTCTCTGTGTGCAGCGCATCTGATTTGCTTTTTTGTATCTCTTCATTTTCCGTGCTCCCCTCTCTGTGTGCAGCGCATCATTCCGGCCATAGCTTCCACCAACGCCCTCATTTCGGCTGCACTGGTGAGCGAGTGTACCAAGGCACTCACCTACTGTGGGAAGGTCCTGAACAGCTACATGATGTACATGGGCAAAGATTCGGTGTACATCAACACGTTCGAATACGCAAAGAATCCGGTGAGGCAGGCAGGCAGGGAGGGGGGGAGATGAATGATTGAAAGAGTGGGGGAAGGGGACAGCTAGGAAGTGAGGGGGACAGAGGGTCGAAAGAATTGCTCTCCTTGTCCCTCCTGTTTCATTAATTCTTCCTTCTCCTTGTTTCCTGATGTGCCAGCTTTACCCTTCTTTTTCTTGACATCCCATGCCCACTCTTCAACCTCTGACCCTTTCTTTTCAAAAACCGCACAATTAGTTTGTATCTGTATTTCGAAGTCGGGGGATGGTTTCTGACCATGAGCAACTCAGGTCTCTTTTCTTTTCCTTCTTCCCTCCCGTCTCTTTCCTTTCCTGCCTGGTGCCGCAGAGCTGCCTGGTGTGTGCGAAGGACGCGGCCATTCCTCTGGAAGCCCCTGGGTCTCAGACGCTGCAGGACTTCATGGACAGGTCTGTGGTCTGTCCTTCTGTCTGACAGGCAGGCAGGCGGGCAGGCAGGTGGGGAGTGAATCGACCCATCTTCCAAGCAAGGACAAAAAGAAAGAAAGACAGAAAGAAAGAAAGAAAGAAAGAAAGAAAGAACGAAAGAAAGAAAGAAAGAAAGAAAGAAAGGAAGGAGCAACGCCAAGACGCCAAGACAGATCGACCGTGCACCTCTCCCCGTTCTATTCTTCCCCTTTTCCGCTTCCTTCCCTGCTTGCAGTCTCAAGACAGAACCGAGGCTCCAGTTAGCTCGGCCCTCCATGTCCTGCGCAGACGCTGTCGTCTTCCAGCAGGCGCCGAAGCCGATCAGGGTGCTGCACGAGTACAAACTCTCAAAAACCCTCAAGTCGGTTGGTCTGTATGGACGCATGCAGCTGTAAGTACCTGCACTTGGTGGGTGCATGGTCAAGGAATAATGGCACAGAGATAGTTTCTTTCGCACGGAAAGCCAAAACGAAGTGCTCATTGATGGACGCATTGGGGCATGAGCATAGTGAAAAGACGATCCGGTTGCTGTTTTTTCATTCCTGCTGGCGCTGTCCTTTCCCATTCTCTGAATTATTTTTCCTGCATCGCATCTTCTTTCTTTGTCACTATTCGTGTTGCCGAAGTGGTCGCCTTCTCTGCTCATGTGCGAGGCTCTCTCTCTCTCTCTCTCTCTCTCTCTCTTTTTGTGCAGCGAGCTGGTAGAAGAAAATGTCTTAAAGGCCGGAGGTGAGTGTATGGATGTGTTTCGAGAATTATGAGAGCCCCTTTGAGAGATGAAAAAGAAGCTACTGAGGGGGGCAGCAGTAATGGAACGAAGGAATCGCAAGACCAAGAAAAAAGCAATACGAATAAAGAAACGAGCGGCAGGAGAGGTCTGTGGAGGACATCTGACATTACATACCGCCATCAAGGCAACGTCGCGAGCGGCACCGCACGTGGACGCCCGTGTTCACTTGACTTTTTGGTTGTGATCTATCACTTCTCTCGTGCTCCCCTCGTTTCTCTCAATTTTTCATGCAGTGCATCCGTCTGCAGTTGTGTTCTTTACTTGCCTCTTCTTCTCCCTCCCCTCCATCCCTGCTCCCCCCCCCCCTTTTCTCTCGCCGCCTCTGTCTCCTCTGTCCTGTTCGCAGTGTCCGTTCTCTCCGTGACAGATCCGAAGCTGCCGGGAAGCAACGTGACGATTGAGCTCAAAATTTTAGAATGACCGACCGGCTGATCGAGCACGAATGACACAGGGAAAAGATATGGGTATTACGGAATGTTCGGAAAGGAGAAAACAGGATGGACTGGCTCTCCTTGGCGTTACTTGGTTTCAGTGACAGGGAAAACGTACATTGGATGGGAGTAGATGGGAGCGGGAAAAAGAAGGGGGCGGGCCAGGGGCGGGGACAGGAAGGCAGAGAGTAGCAAAGAGACAGAAACGGGAACAGAAAGATTGATTTTCAGTTATTTTGCAAAAGTTGAAAATTTGTCAATCCATACGAATATAATGAACAAATGTTTAGAAATGATAATGAAAAAAAAAAAAAACTTAATTAAAAAAAGTTAAAAAACATATTGTGTCTATAATTGTGTCTCCCGTCAGAATATCAGGGAACATGTGCTTCCGAAAAATACATATAACTTAGCAAAATTTCAGTAATCGTAATAAACAATGTTCATATATGGTTAGCCTAGGTTAGCTAGAGCGCTAGAGGCGGCTTGTTGGAACTTCAAGTTGTTGGTATTCACAAACTCAACTCAACCCTGCTCAACCTAATTCACACATATAAAAAAAATCACTGACTGCCAGTGATTACAACTAACTACAACTAACCTATTCTAACCCAATCCTTGTATGTACATGAATGTGCATAATCCTTGGTAATCTTTAGTAATCCTTCTTTTCATTTTTTTTTGTGTGTGTGTTTTTAAAGACTAAATTTTTATATTTCGTTTCCTTTTCTCGTTTTTGCACCTGTGGCTTTAAATTACCAAGAGCCGGCCCGCGATGGGCCCGGCGGCTTACCGCGTACGCCCACTCTGCATGGCTTGTAACGTACGCGTGGACTCAGACCTTAGCCAATTTGTTCGGGATTTTTGGTACTGATCCTGTAGTTATGGGGGTTAGGAACCCCAAAATAACCTTAAACAGCCACTTTCAAAATTGTTTCTAATGAGTTCTTAACCATATATCAACCCTTAAAAACACTTCAATAAGCCTCCAATGTATTATTTGCATAGATCCCGAAGTTAGTCCAGACAAAT
>JAHBMJ010002066.1:0-23114 GCA_018398765.1 Chromera velia | reverse complement strand
GTCAGTCATTCAGAAACTACAATGGCCAGGTTGCAGCCACACAAGAACACTCACAGACATCGTACAAAGCCTTCTGCATGCACCAAGAAGGCTCATCTCTGCAAACAAGATTTTTTCAATTCCCTCACTGGGAGGGGGGGGTGGACCCTCTCGCAGGGGTACGAAGCGGGCCAATTTGGTACCCCTGGTGGAGGGGGGGGGTCCGACCTGCTCTGCAGGTTTGCGTCCAAAATGTGTCTAAGAGTGTTTCTTAGACACATTTTGGACGCAAACCTGCAGAGCAGGTCGGACCCCCCCCCTCCACCAGGGGTTCCAAATTGGCCAGCTTTGTACCCCTGCGAGAGGGTCCACCCCCCCCTCCCAGTGAGGGAATTGAAAAAATCTTGTTTGCAGAGATGAGCCTTCTTGGTGCATGCAGAAGGCTTTGTACGATGTCTGTGAGTGTTCTTGTGTGGCTGCAACCTGGCCATTGTAGTTTCTGAATGACTGACCGGTCTACCCTTGGCAAGGCACAAAACTGCCGTCTCCTTTTGTGTGTGTTGTTCACCCCTGCCCCCCTCTTCTGCTCTTTGCAGGTCGTGGGTCTCCTCCAGGAGATGCTTGTTTTGGTTTCCAGTCCTTCTTCAACTCCTCCAGAGGTAGGTCTTTGCATTTTCGTTAAGGCCGCAGTCTTCAGACTGTGAAAGGGAGCAGCGCCCCTACGTGCCGAGCCTATTTTTTTTCTACCTGCCTGACTGCCTCCGAAATTTCGCCCTTCTTGCCTGCTTGACTGCCCTTTAGCTTTCGGCCTTTCTGTCTTGCTAAATGCCTTCCCAATTTTGGCCTTTCCGCCCGCTCTATTGCCTTTCTAATTTCGGCTTTCGCCGCGCTCCCAATTTTGGTCTTCCTGCCTGCCCGATTGCCTTCCCAATTTCGGCCTTCTTGCCTGCTTGACTGCCTTCCAGAGTTTTACATTCCTGCCATGCGGACTGCTTTCCGATTTTAGCCTTCTTGCCTGCCTGACTGCCCTCTAAATTTCAGCTTTTCTGTCTGTCTCAATGCTTTCCAAATTTCGGCCTTTCTGTCTGCCTGACTGACTTCGCAATTTCGGCCTTCCTGCTTGTCCGGTTGCCTTCCCAATTTCGGCTTTCCTGCCTGCCTGATTGCCTTCCCTATTTCGGCCTTACTTCCCGCCCAAGTTTCCTCCTAACGCTTCCTAATTTCGGTCATCCTGCTTGCCTGATGGCCTTCCCAATTTTATTCTTCCTTCTAGCCCGACTGTCTTCCCAAGTTCGGCCTTCTTGTGTGTCTGACTGCCTCCCAGAGTTCGTTCTTTCTGCCCACATGCCTGCCTTCCAATTTTGGTCTTCTTAGCGGCCTGACTGCCTTCCAATTTCGGCCTTCCTGCCCGCTTGATTGCCTTCCCGATTTCGGTCTTCCTGCCCGTCCGATTGCTTTCCCAATTTCGGTCTTCCTGCTTTTATGTATCATTCTGATATAAATTAAAGATACAGGTTATGTTTGCATGCATGCTTTTATATGTATTCTGGCGATTCGACTGACTTTCTGTTTGTGTGCACGTATTTCTGCAGGTGGCGTTTACGGGTGTACATGTTTGATATATACTGAGATGCTCCCCCCCTCCCCCCCCCCTACCGCTGACACGCCCGCCGTTGAGCAGTGCCTTATATGAATTAAAAACAAAACAGTTATGATCATGAGAAGAAATGCTTCAATCAGATCGATTCAGAGCCATTCAGATACATTTCTTATTGTGTTTTCGTCTTAGCGTTAATTTACGATGATAGGTACTAGACAATTTATGGTTTTGAAAAAATATATACTCTATATACACATTTTTTTATTTCATTTTTTAAACATCTTACTAAGCTTAAATAGTCTTAAATAAATTATGAAAATCAATTAGTTCAAAGGTTAAACTATCTATTTTAATGTTTTAAAAACTAAATTTTTCAAAGTCACTTTCCAGTACAAAAGTTTCAATTGTCAGTACAGTCAGTTTCCTCTCTTTCTTTTCACTCTCTCTTTCTCCTCTCTCTCTCTCTCGCGTCTTTCTCTCCTTTCATTTGTCTCTCTTTCGTTTTTTGTTCGCTTTCTTTCCATCCTCATTTCCTTTCTCCATTCTTCTCTGTCTAAATCGTCCATGTAAGGAGATAAAGACGTTGCGTGTCTGTTAACTGCTGCCGGAGATAGATGAAAAATCCTCCCTTCTTTGTCTGTCTTGCTCCTATCACGACTGGATCATCTGAGTGCACAAAAGACTCTGCAATGTATTTTCTATCCCCCCTCATCACTCTCTTTTGCTCTTTTCTCTCAATCTGCACGGCCAGCCACTTAGTGGTGGTCTGTTCCAGCTCCTGTCGAGGGTTATTTTCATCATCCCCCCCCCCAATTCCCTCCACCCACTCTCTGTCCCTCTCCAACCTCTCTTTTCCATCCATCCCCTCTGCTAAACGCTCGTTGATCTCCTCATCTAGAAAGATCTTCTTCAGGAGAGGGGAAGCGGTAGAAAGGAACCACCATTCCCAGCGAGAGAAAGAACCCTTCCCCCTCGCAGGAATCGACAGAGGGGCTGTCTGCAACACGGAGGGTACTGGATCAGCTGCTTTCAGATCCTGTGCGGGAACCGTAGTCTCTGCAGCCGGGTCAAAGTCAAGAGCACCTGCCTCTTTCAAGACAGAGAAAACTTTCTTCAAGAAGAAGCAGTAACAGTCTCTGAAGACGGGGAAGGATACAAAATGAAGATGACCAGAAAAGAAAAACAGCTTCTCTCCCGCCTCGTGCACCCAATCAACCTTCTGTATGCACGTGTGTCGTCTCATAAGGTCCATTAGCACGCCTACTTTTATATTGCATTCCGTTTGCAACGATTTTGCGAGGGGGGCAGACTGGTCAAACCGAGAGAACTGTGTACGCCTCTGTGCAGCTGTCAGCCATTTTTCCGACTCCAGATACGCAGTCTGCGCCTTGTCTGTCACCCTGTAGCCAACGAATTGCGGCTTTGGATCTTGATCCTCCATGCTGAGGAGTGCAGGAGGTGCAAATCAGAGAGAACACTCCGTCTGAAAGAACGAGACGGTAGGAGACGGTGCTGAAACAATACACCTACAGAGGCTGAAAATCAAATTCAACAAAAGTACTCAAGCAGAGAGGCACCCGATGGTAAGCTTGGAAAATTCGACCAGAAGTTAGTGTAAGGCATTGTCCTGACTGGGTTTGGACAGGTCGGAATGAATTAGAAGGTGGGTCACTTCTCTGATACCGTTGCTCAGTCACCAAATTCTATGACCGGGCGGCGCGGCGGCGGCGCCCCCTGTGATGGTAGACGGACATATTTTCGGGCTAAATTTTAGCTACGTGCACTTCAGTTGCCACGCGCACGCGCTCCGCGCCCTCCGCGCGGGGCCATTCAAGTTGAAGTCATGCAGACTTACTCAGTGTGTCAGACACTGTGTCTCACTGTGTCAGTCACGTCTTGCAGTCGCAGAGTCACACAGAAGATCACTGAGGTAGCTTTGTGAACCTCTAGGACCAGGAACTCTCTAGGGTGCTCTTTCCTTACCGGGGATTTCTGGTTGCTCACATCTGCCGCTATATCACTAGACTGAGGGTGCTGCAGAGTTCTACTAGTAGAGGACGTGACTTTAGCATGCCTGCAGATGGTCCTTCACTTTAGCCTTCATTGGACCCTTCTGGCGCATTATAAGAGCTTTAACATATCTTTCCAACTAATATATCCAGTAATATATTGACCTATATCTAGAAAATATAATAAAATACTGATGTTACACGTGTGTACAGATAATGTAAGTAGATATATATGTGTAAAACTCTATACAATATATACATATAACTTACTATCCTCCAATAAAATTATGGTGACGAGTTTATAAATTTGAATTTTCAAATAATATAAATGTAGCTTTAATTTTGTCTCCCTTAACAGCAGACCTCAAGACAAATCCAGAACATAAATTAGCCTAGAAATTAGTATGAATCCAATCCAATCTGATATTAATATAATATGCCAAACATATTTTGGGGACCAGCGCTTCCCAACCACTTTTTAGAGAATCCACAACCGTGACCCCCAAACCCTGCCGTTTGCAGGGGCGACTTTTATAAGATAAAACGGCGACAGTGCTCTATGGCACCACTAAATCACTATCACTAACACCTCCAATTTGATGGGGTCAGTTTTATGGCAGTATAAAGTTTGAGTAACCATCAAAATTATTATCACCTAATGTTTTAAAAGCCAATGAAGAATGAACAGCGTTTGTAACTTGAATGCATGTGGTAAAAGTCAAATCTCTGGTAAGGCTAAGCCAGACTTAGGCCCTAATTGATGGAAGTCAGCTTTTCCTTCAAAAAACATCCGAACTACCACCAAGACCCATCATAATGTTTCAGTTTCACCGGCATTCTCCTAGTTGCTCCTACCTGCCTTGTGTTTCTTTTTTGTGTTAGTTGTGGAATACCTCGACACAGCAGATCTCCTCCCCCTACCCCTCTTCTTTCCCCCTCCTCCTCCTCCTCTAGCTCCTGCTACAGGAGCACCGGAGCTCTTCTCCCCCTCATCCTTCTCCTCTCCCTCTGCGCCTTCCTTTTCCTCCTGAGCCGCCGGCGCACTTTCGAGCACACCCTCAGGCACCAGAGCGGGCGCTGACGTGACCTCTTCTCCTAAAACTTTGGGTGGGATGAGAGAGAGCAATGAGGTCTCTTCTCCCTCTACCCGATGCAGAACATCCTCCACCGACTCCTTCAAAATGACATCCTTGGAAGTGCTCCATTCTGCAAGGTTGCGTCGTCGTTTGGCCTTCTCCTCCTCGTATGCGTACACCAAGGGTACAGTTCGATTCCAGTAATTCTTCAAAAAATCCCGCTCTCCAGGAGCATACGGATCCTTTTCCAAAGAACCGGCGGCCAACTGG
This sequence comes from Chromera velia, assembly GCA_018398765.1. Lineage (NCBI taxonomy): Eukaryota > Chromeraceae > Chromera > Chromera velia. The sequence continues at coordinate 18,180 of JAHBMJ010002066.1, read as the reverse complement.
GCATCGATAGCGTCCTGTTGTTCCTGGTAGTTGCAGGCTGAGGTCAGGTTGAAGATGATCATATCGGAGGAAATGGGGGTGAGGGGGGGACCTCCTGCCTGCTCCTTTGACATGAAGTCCCCCTCACCTCCGAGGAAGAAAACCTGCAATCATGCACGCACGCACACACACACACACACACACACACACACAGAGAGAGAGAGAGAGAGAGAAATTGGATGATAAGTCACTCCACTCACTCAATAAAAAAACACTCAGTTCGTCAATCTCTCGTCATTCTCACGAACCCGAATTTAGGTACATGCAAGTGGAGGTATGCAACTGACTGTCTGTCTGTCCGTCCACGGATCTGTTCAAGTTTGTAGACAGCCACAGGCAGAACTCGAGTGTGTTTGCCGATAGGAGAGACAAAGGCATTTGTCGTTATGACAACCCCCCTTCTTTCTTTCCGTATTTATTTTTGCCTTTTTTCTTTTCTTCCTTCCTTCCTTCCTTCCTTCCTTCCCTCCTTCCTTCCTTCCTTTCTGTCTTTCTTTCTTTCTTTGTTTGTTTTTGTTCTCTCTCTCTCTCTCTCTCTCTCTCTCTGTGTGTGTGTGTGTGTGTGTGTGTGTGTGTGTGTGTGCGCGCGCGCGCGCGTAAAGCTTTCCAACAACTCCAAATCTGTCACGGTGTCAGGCCACAACGAAAGATCTTGTCACTTTCCATAAACAATTTTTGTCACTTTCTCCTTTCTGCCTGCAACAAACAGATAGGTAACCATCCTGTCGGATACCCATTTCGGGGAATGAAGTGGCAAGCCACACCTACCAATCAATATGGAAAGAAAACCCAGCCCCATCTCCCCCCCCCCCCACGCACCTGTTGGGAGAGTCCGAAGGCGGAGGAGAATCTCAAAAATACAACGCCCCTCTTCACATCCCCCCACTCGAAAAATTCCTCTCTGGCTCTCGGGAACCTCTCCCACTCCTCGGTGGCCGACGCGTGTCCCCAGGGAGCAGCCGCCATCTTTCCCTCAGCAAGGGTACCGTGAGGATTTTTCACCTGAGAGCGAGTGCCATGGAGGAAGGAATACAAAGTGATCATGCTTGTATGGCGAGAGGAAATTTTCAATACCGTTGGAAGGAAAAGATGTTTGAAGTGAGCTCGCGATCGAGAAAAGAAACAAAAGGCAGAGGAGGGATTTGGAAGCTAATGGAAGGGGAACGAAAGAAAAGAGAAAGGCAGTTCCAGTAAAAGACAAGAGGTGGGCAAAGAGATGGGAGGCGTGTCCCCGTCTTCCCGTCTCCGTTCCGCTTAGCCTGTCCCGAAGACTCTGCTAACCTTGAGCAGTAACTCGTTCACTCCATGCTCCTCTTCCGTCAATCTGAAGGCGTCGATGACCGCGTAGTAGTGCTGAAACTCCATACCCTGCTGATGCGCCTTGATGACCTCCTGACTCTTCGCGTCCTCACTAAACCCCAGATACCTAGTTTTCCCCACCCACTCATCCCTGAACGCGCTCTGTGCTGCCTTCATGGACGTGGGCATGAACCTTCTCTCCTCCTCTCCCGGATTGTCAATACCCCCATCGGGCGTTGCAATCGCTACCGCCATCCCATTGCGGATGTGCCACTGCACCCAGTCAAACAACTCGTCTGTGTACCCCGCACGCATATGGGTCCAATTTCTGTGCATGCCTGGTTCGTATATGTGCTCTTTCGACCACTTCTTGTCATAATCCCCCTTCGCTAAGCGCTCTGTAGAAACAATATGAGGATCAATAGGACCTCTCCCGTCCTTCGGTTGCAGCCAATTGAACTGCATATCTCCTGTCAACATTGCCCACGCCAATTCAACCGGAATACCCGAAAACGCTTTCCAAGAGCCCAAAATCTTCGCTGCCGCTTTCTCAATGACCACAGGCCACAGGGGTCCATTCATCGGCCTCAACGTTCTTCTAATCTCTCCTGAGGGGGCGTGCACAGGCACCCGGTCATCCACCTCCACCTCCACCCACTCTTCCTTCATGTAGTTCCAAAGTCTCACGTGATACTTCCCGTCTCCGGAGACTTCTGTCTCCCGTATCAAGTCGCGCACTTTGTCCTCACCTGCGCGTCTAAGCGCAATCAAAGCACAGTGAAACCCACAGTTACCAAACCCACACTGCCTGAAGTAATCTGCCCTTGCAGAGTCAAAGAGGCGTCCGTTGCAATATGGAAGTTCGATAGCGTGTCTCAGCACTTCATCCTTTTGGCACTTGAACCAAGGGTCATTGTCGAAGAACGGATCTTCAAACTTCACAAACCCCTCCAACTGATCGTCTGAGATCAGATCCAACACACCAGAGAGGGCAGACCCCCCCTCAGGAGAAGCACTTAGAGAGGTTTGGACTTTCTCCAAGGAAGATTCACTCAACACACCTCCCCGTCTCTGCCTGTCTCTGTCAAACATAGACAGCCGGAAGGCAGAGACCCCCACCCACAGAAGAAAAATGAATATTATTGAAAACCCCAGCATGTTTGCAGCCCCTTTAACGATGGCGCCGACCTGACTACCCAGGGCTTCTTACAAGAACCTGCACAAGTCTCGAACAACCGTTGCCGAGAGTTGTTAGGCAGCTCAACTGACTGGGGCCGGAAAATGGTGGCAGAGCACAGAAGACACAGAGACTCAATGACTCTCGTGGTGTAGCACGCCTAACAGAAGATCACTTACGAGGAGACACGATGCGCCTCAGTGTCGTTGTGGGCAGCGCGGAGTGAAGGCTATATATATATATATATATATAGTCTTTCCGGGGCCCTCTGATTGAATGGTCCCGGAAAGAAATTAATTTGCAAGCGTTCGCATTTGTGACAGCAAAGTTCTTTCTGCGCACGCATGCACAAACGCGCGAATCTTGAATTCCTTTCACTTAAATTAATTCGTTCCTTTTTTTCGGGCTGTTAGTACGTACTTTCTCCCAAACGATCGACTTAAAGTCGACTTTCAATGTGTCTGAGATGCACTCGGAGTCTCGGATCTAGAGCTTGCTTACTGTAGAGAACGCACAGAGAGCAACTAAAAAAACGCGTAAAAAAGAGAAAGAGCAGGCGAAGACAAGCACACTGCAGAGCTGTCAGCAGTCCCTCCGACTCAAATAAGAATGACCGCTTCAATCTCTGCCCCTCTTTGCCGTCTCCTGCTTTTACTTCTCGTCCTTCTCTGTACAGGATCATACGGTCTTCGTTTGTCAGAGACCCGGCAACGGGAGGGAGAAGGTGAAGATGCTGCAATCTACAGGCACATGAGCGCTCTTGTGGGCGGTCTTTTTGACAAGACAAGCTACGTATGGAACAGAGGGTACAAAGAGAGTTTGTACTTTGGAGAGATCGGACAGGCACGCATGTACTGTTTGGAAGAGAACACAGAAGACAGGCAGAAGAGCAGAGGAAGATCAGGACGGAAGATGAGTTGATATAAGAAGAGGAACAAGAACAAGAAGGGGAAAAGGAGGGTGACAAGCGTTTCAGACACATGATATATATTTCGCGAGAATCAATACATGCAGCGATACATGAACGCATAGAAAACATTCAGAACTCAAGGCATGAAGCCTGACCACTGAAACAAGGTGATATTGCAGAATTGTGACTCAATTACTGCATTAATTCTGAAATTGTTCCCCCATGCATCACTTTGACCTCCTGTGGTGACCTGAGCCCAAGTTTCTGCTCGCTGCCTGCCCGCGTGCCTTTCTGTCTTCCTGACGGCTGCCTGCCCGTATGGGTGTCTGTCTGTCTGTCTGTCTGTCTGACTGACTGACTGAGAGACTGATAGACGGAGTAAATCACTGACTTCAGCCCATTTTCTCAGACAGGAAGCATGATAATGAGAGGCTTAAAGCAAGATCTAGAATCTCTGTTGTGTTCAAGTTTGCATCTTCACCTCTCACTGCAGCTCTGGGCTTCCCAGTGGTCCACTCTCGAGAAGCACGAGGAGGAGATCTTCCTCAAACACCAAGACGAAGGACCCAAAATATCACAGGACCAGGACACGCACAGATCTGGAGAACCCACATGTTTCACTCGATACGTTCCGAATGACGCGAGGGTCAGTGTATCATGTGTCTGTTTTCGAAAATTTGTATAAGTCGTCAGCTCTATGGGGCGCATATTGAAGTGTCTGGCCAGGGCGTATTGAGAATCTGTACAAATGTATGCGCCTCTCGAATACACACAATTACCAGCCTGCGTCTTTCAACCTCAAATTGGAAGTTCACTTCGAAATTCGAATCGAAGATTTTTCTTTTCTTGCTTTGTTCTTCCCCCACTTCTTCTCTGCATTTTGCATTCGATCTTTCCCTTTAAATCTGTGTGCTTCCCCTACTCGTTTCTGCAGGGTCTGCGTTCTGGAATGCGGCTGATGGAGTTCTGCTTCTCCTACTTTCGAAACACCCACCTGCACGAACTTAAAGCCTACCCGGCAGGGGATCACTCAGAGTCGTGCATCAAGCTCACCTTCTTCACAAAGGAGGTCAGCCGGCAGGCAGCGATCGAGGACCTTTTCGTTACAGCTGGCCTGTGCCGGCATGCACATCCACACAAGTATGCCGATCCTCTGTCTGCTCCCGGTTGGCTTCTTGCCTACGTTCCTTTCCGGTACTATGTTCCTGCAGAGGTAACCTAGTTCTTGTCATAATCAGGTCAACGAAAGAGACTGTCATAATCAGGGCAACGAAAGAGACAGACACGCGAATGCAAACTGCCCGAGCACATTCCGTGAAACTTGTTTCCTCCTCTCTTTGTGTGTGTGCAGAGGAAGCTGCTTGTGAACATGATTGGCACACTGACGGGAAAAGAGGGATTCTGCCCCTCTCTTCCTGTTATTCTCGCCATCGTGCACGGTGTCGGCAGGTACGTCAGTCCGAACCCATGGATTCTTTTGACTTTGCCCAAAGGGCTTAAGATCAGGTATGAGTATCAAGACTCGAACGAATTGTATGCCGATTCAAGAACAAGAAGTATGTTCTGCCTCTTGAAGCGGTTTCCTTGGTACCTGCAGAGGCCTTTGGACAGAGCGTTCCAAATGATGGCCCTCTATCTTCTGAACTGCCATTTGATTGTGCACAACTGATCCGCGTGCTGTTCGTTCCTCGATGGCTCCTTCACTTCATTCTGCATGCAGAGAACTTGTTGAGGGAGGGCATGCGGCCTACCTGATTGCTCTGGATGCGGCAGCCCCTGTGCAGTGCACGAAGGTTGGTTCGATCGTCCGACAGTGTTTGTGATGATGGTATGCAAAGTTTAGGTCTGCTTTCTTTCTGCACACGTCGGCAGGAAGGAAGGAATTATCGTTGTCTGTTTCCTTCCACGTGTCCTCAAAACAAACAAACAAACAAACAAACGCCGCTAGAATTAAGGAAGGCCTTCCTGACGTCCCCCCCGAAGACCATCGAAGGGCAGGGCGGAGTTGTGAAGGCCCAGTTAGAGAAAACCGCTTGGTATATCTTTAGCCGGATTGCTGTGAGATAGATGAGTCAGAGTTAGAGCGCACAAACAAAAGAGAGAGAGAGAGAGAACTGTGTTCCCGGGTCCTCCGTTCCTTCCTCTCCCCTTCCGTCTCTCCTTTCTTCAACTAACTGCTAAGCCACCCAGTCCGCTGTGATGCTGCATGATGCTTGATCCTCCATGCACCTGCTGACACCCCCCCTTTCTACCCGGGCCCTGCGCATCCATCGCTTAACTCCTGCATGCATGCAGTTGCCCATGACCCAGCTGTCCCTCCTCAAGTACGGCATGTCATTCTACCAGCACACGAAGTACCCTCTGATGCCGTACAAAGTGGGTGGGTGGATGAGGCCGGGAGCTAGGGGTGCATGGGAATTAACGTGAAACTTGGGTGTTCTCTCAATTGTTCATAGAGCATCAAAAAGCGTTCTCTCAATTGTTCATAGAGCATCAAAAAGCAAATTGTTTGCAAAGATAGACGAAAACAAAAAACGACAAAAGTTAGCTCCGTTTTCTTTCACGAGACATCCTTTGTACAGGCATGCAAGGCTTCTGAATTTTGACATGCATGCATGTGCTCTGTGTGTACCACCTCATGGATGCAGGTTCTCGTGGAGCCTTCAGTGAAGCTGGAGATGGAGGAGAGACGCATCACTGCGGACCTGAACCTCCCGTGGCTCAAACAACACTGCGAGGCCCGGGAAGCATTCCGAAAATTTGGGGAGGAATCCAGTCTGTCTACTGCATTCAAGTAGGTTTGAACTTTTCTGCTACCTTTAAATGGAAAGATCCTTGCAAGTGCTGCGTTCGAAAAGGGTTGGCGGTATGGTCTGGATTTGTGTCTCTTCTTCTGGTTTGCGTCAGTGAGATCTTGTTCTTTATCCTTAGTGTTTTAAATTCTCGTTGAGGAAACGAACACCATCTAATGTCATTCGATGTCACGAATACACGCACGGGGTTGACTTGTTCGATTGAATTAATTCCCAATCTTCTGTTCCCCCTTTGTCACTCACGCAGACCTGTAGACAACGGATGGGGAGACGAGACGGCGATTTGCAGAGAATCCCGTAAGACCTTCCTCCTGTTCGCTGCCAACTCCAGAGAGGGCCACGGGGACGACCTGCTCCTCGAAGCTGCTGTGAGGGGAACCCTAGAGGAACCCGACCATGTGGCAGAACAGAAACTTGACGAGATGCCGATCAGAGATTTGGTCAAGACGGAGGTCTTCAAGGAATTCGTTAGTAAGTAGAATGCATGTATGCAGACAGAGCGCTTGTACATTCCGCTCTCCCTCCCTCCCTTACCCCCCGCCCCTCCTCTCTCTCTGCCTCTCTTTCTGCATGAGAATGTGTCTCATTTCGTCTGAGTGTGCATATGTGGTTGTGCTTCTCTCTCTCTCTCTCTCTCTCTCTCTGCCTCTGTGTGTGCCTACGTGTGTGTATGTGTGTGTGTGTGTGCATGTTCGTGTGTGTGTGTGTGTGTGTGTGTGTGTGTGTGTATGCGCATGTTCGTGTGTGCATGTTCGTGTGTGTGTCTCTCTCTCTCTCTCTGTGTGTGTGTGTGTGTGTGTGTGTGTATGTGTGTGTTTGCAGACAAGCATTGTGACAAGGCAGAGAGTCTGGTCGGATGCTTCACAGACAGGGTTGTGGCGGCAGGAGTAAAGAGGGACACAGTGACGGACATGAGAGGAGACTGGTCAGGTAGACGGCAGGCAGGCAGGAGGGAGGGGAAGAAGGCAGGTAGACAGGCGGGCAAGAAGGCAGGCTGGCGCGCAAACAGACAGACAGGAACACATGGAGGCAGGGCTGCTTGTTCTTTCAGAGAGGAGAGAGAATGGCGAGGAAGGGGAGACCGAAGGGAGAAGGAAGTTCCTGCAAGCGACCAAAGAGGTCTCGGGGGTGTTTTCTCTCTTCACATTGATGGTGTGCCTCCTTGGGTTCTCTCCTTTGTCCTTTGGATTTGGTCTGTCTGCAGGTTCAAGGCAGGGCCTGACTACGAAGTCATCTGGAGACAGACTGGGGAGGACATCTCGAAAGCCAAAGACCTCTGTAAAGGTTTGTAGGCTAGCTGGGGGGATGCAAGCAAGGAATGAGAACGTTTATTCTCCCTCCCTGATTTGCATCGTGAGGAACCCTGAATGGACCATCTCTCAAACAATCTCTGTCTCAAGTGCGTCCACCCGCTGATTTATTGAGTTGTTGACAAACTGAATGGCTCCGTGAATTAACTCCAGGCTTCACTGGCATACTGATTGATGGATTGCATGATTGCATGGTTATTCACTGAGTGACTGATTGAATGCAGACCCGGTCATCCGCACAGGCCTAGACAGAATCGGGGTCCTGGTGCCAGGCGCAGGAGAGGAGAAGAAGCACTACGTTCCTGCAGATCTGGCAGAACAACTGAAGCACCCCCACCTGCATCATGTAGATCCCCCACCTGAGAGAAAACCTGTGGCTCCTCCCGCAGACTCGGAGGACGCTAACGCTTCCTGCACACTCACTGCAGACTCTTCATGAGAATTAAGGGAGAGGGGGAAAGAGAGGGAGAGAACGAAACCTCTCTCCGCTGCCATGTTGAATCGTTTGAATGCTGAAAAGGTGTTACGTAGTGGACGTGTTTACAAAAGGCCAACAAGAGAGAGAGAGAGAGAGAGAGAGAGAGAGAAAGAGAAAGAGAAAGAGAAAGAGAATGAGAATGAGAATGAGAGAGAGAGAGAAATCGGGTAAGAAAAATCAAAACTAAGAAAGAAAATAGGAAGGAACACAGGCCTGTGCGACAAGGATCCTCTGAGAGGATTTCCTCCACGCACTCTAATTCGGTGTTATTCACCATTGCCTCTGAATCGCTCGGAGGGACTGCTTTGTTGATCACCTCCCCGGCTTCAGAGAGCAGGTCCACCAATGGATCGACATTGTTAGCGATTCCTTTCTTTTCCCCTTTCTGTCTCCATGAATTGGTGGATAGCCAGGATAGGTGGAGAAATTGATGACTGAGCGAGACCTCTACTAGCTCTGCAGAGCTTCCTTGTAGGACCACAACAGTCTCTCCACGGAATACGCAACCTCGTACGCATGTCTTTTCTTCTCGTACCTCCCGATGCAATTTGTGAAACCCGCCGGTGATGCCAGCGGGGCTTTCTAATCAGGCATGCGTAAGAAACGCAAAACTTTAACGCACGCATCGATCGAGGTTGACTGGAAAGTGAAAGAGCTAGGATAATTGACTTTGGTGCAGGTTTGCTCCACATTGCGCTTCCCTTCGTTAGAAGGAGCCTGCTACAGAAAGAGTCTGAAAGACTCTCAAAGAGGTGCAAAAACAAGCCTGAGAGCTTATTATATTTCAGTATACTATACTAGATACTATACCAAAAGAGCAGATTATCAGTTCATGAACCATATATAAAGTTGTATAAACTAAAACTGACAGAATATTAAACAATTAATCTGGGAATTAATTCTATAAATTTGAATTAATCTAGAACTAAAAAAAAAATTAATGAATTGAATTGAATTGAGACCGTTAAAGCTGGTAAGCTACCACTTAGGCTCTGGCCAACTACGGGGCATGATATGCAATGTTGGTTTGTTAAGTTAATGTTAACTTAGTGCATTGACTCATTCACACATAGTAACACGTGCGGGTCGCTCGTGCTCGTATGGTTCACAAGCGGGTCTGGAATTGCATGAATCTTTTGTTAATCATAGTGACAAGAAAAAAGGGAGGGGGAGCGGTTTGACCATAAGTGCGCTCAACATGGGACCCTTAGAAACGAAGTTGGAGGGCGGTTCTCTCGAGAGCTGGCTGTTGGGTGTAGATATCGCCGTGATTCCCGAGACATGCATGCCTACAGGAAAAGTTCGTACGGCCTTCCACTTGGGGGAGAATTTCTTCCACATGGAATGGAAAAGAAAAAAAATGGGGGTTCACTCTAGAGCTGCCAAACGGGATGTACGAATAGGGGGTATGTGCATCCTTATCAGGAATTCGTTAATTCCTGTTCTCCATCTGACCTGGGAACTGGTGGGGCCCGACCTAGTCAAACTGACGGTCAGGGTGTAAGAAAAGAAAGGGGGAGGGGGGGGGAAAGATAGTCCACATACCTGAACGCTACACGTCTTCGGTGTATATCTTCTGCATGCCAATTCGGACCATAGAGGTTCCAAAAAACAGGTAAATGAAGAGAAGGAAGAATTGTTAGAGGCGTTATATGCTATCCCCTTGTTAGATCTGCGAATGGTGATGGGGGACCTGAATGTACACCTGGCTAGCGAGTGCCCAAAAGGGGTTACGTGGGAAAGGGAAATAGACACTGAAACCGGGATGGGACATGAAGGGAATAGGAATGCAGACGGACACTCACTTGAATTTATGCATAAGTCTCTATGTTCAAATCTTAACGAAGCAGGTCGTTGGATCCTTCACTCGCTTTGCGAGAAGTCCAACTTCCTGCCAGCCGCCGGTGTGCACCTAAAGGATGAAAGAAGGGGGGTGGAGGTCAGACTGACCGGGGCATGGACCTTTAAGAGTGGGAAGTCTAAGTCGGTAATTGATATTCCTTTGATTGACCCTCTGCTTCTTTGTTATCTCTCTTCTTACATGGTTGAGTCATGTCCTGAGGTTGCAAAGCAGCATGCGGCTGTCTCTCTTTCTCTTGACTTCTCTTCTCCTCCCTTTTTGTCTATGCATGAATATATTTCTGACTCATCCCTCTTCTGGCCTCTCTCTCATCTGGGTGAAGTAGGCAGATGTACCCTTGTCTGCGATGATGAGTTGATGGGGGTGGCCCTCTCTCTGAAAGCGTTCATAGAGAATGGGGGGCTCGACTTATGGGATGAGGGTTTACATCAAGCGCAGGAGTGGGGAGACGCTGTTCTTCACTTCTTTAATCCCCCAAAACCTCCGCCTAAGCCGCCCCCATCAGATGCAAGTGTCTTTCTCTTTGTCAGAGCAGTTACGACAGATTTCTGACTCCTGGCAGACATGCCTAGCCAGTGGAAATTCCGAAGGGGTAGGGATGGGAGGCAGAAAGGAAAACAAGAAAGAAAGAAAGGACATAAGTCAACGGGAGTCGTCCTGGCCAGACTGGTGGGATGAGGAATGTTTGGCTAAACAAAGGGAGGTGAGAGAGGCCGAGAGAGAATAGAAGGACCTGAGAGGAATATGGAGGGCAGATGAAGGTGACCGGGGAGGTCCCACCCAGAGTGCGAAGCGAAAGTTTGAATCCCTTTGCAGGACAAGGAAGAGACTGTTTGCCCGTAAAGAAACTGAACACGCTAACAGGCAAGCAGAGAGGTTAGCAAGGAAGGCTGCGACCGACCTCTTGGCGATTTGGAGGTGGAAGAGGGAAATGAGCAGTACGAGAGGTGGGGGAGACAGACCGACCCCCGCGGCTTTTACCGATTTCTGGGCCTCTGTATTTGAGGGTGAAGGGCTCCCTCCTCCTCCAGTTGCTTCTCCTGCTTTCTCTCTCTCTTCCCCCCCTCTTCCCCCGGCCTTCTCTTATAAAAGGATTATCGGTGCCCTCCAATCGATCGATACGAGTAAGGCTAACGGAATTGGAGGCATTTCCCTCAGGCATCTTGACCTTTGTTTCAGCTCCTCTCCCCTTTCTTGTTTCCTTCTTTTTATTTTTTTTAATTTATTTCATCGTTATTCCTATTGGCCGTCTCTTTAGAATTTGATCCGTGTAGTTCCGGTTCCGAAAGGCCCCCCCTCTCCTGACTGTTCGGAATGGAGACCTATCCACATTGTGTATTTGCTTGCAAAACTGTTTGCCCTCCTGATGGATGAGAGATTGAGAGAACAGACCTCATTAGATAACCGCCAGCTGGGGTTCAGGAAGGGGATTGGGACCAGGGAGGCCATTGTGGCGCTGGCAGGACTCATAGCGAGCTCCAAAGCCCGGAAACTCCCCCTTCTGGCATCTTCTGGCTACGTTCGTTAACTTTTCTAAGGTGTTTGATAAGGTCCCTCGAGGTCTGTTGTTGAGATGGCTTCGGGAGGAGGGTGCATGTGTTGGAATGTGATGTTTTGATGGTGCATGCTATGTACTTTGATGTCTGGGCATACTATGTTTTGATGGTGCAGATAGGGAGATACAGGAAGGGGCGGGGGTGAAACAGGGTGACCCTCTCTCTTCCCTGCTCTTCCTCCTGTTCATTAATAATCTGCACCGCCACATCCGCCTCTTGGCTTACCAAGAGGATGAGCTCGGGGGGGAAGAGTCAGAGAAGGATGGAACAGTGTGTGACAAGAGGTCCATAGAAAGCAGAACGCGTGACTACCTTTGGGCAGGCAGATTGAGAGGGGTTGGCATTGGGAAGGGGAACAAGAAGACCGAAGTAGTGGTAATTTAAAAGAGGAAAAGAGGGAAAGTCAAGGTCAGTCAGGACGATACGATCTGTATGGGGCCCAAGCCTCTCAAAAGCCTGGGTTACGCTGACGACCTTATTCTGTTTGTTCGTTCTTCGTATGAGCTTCAAGCAAGAATGAATAAATTAGTAGATTATTGTTGGACGTGGGGCCTCACAGTCAATTTGAAAAAGACAAAAGTAATGAGGCTTTCCTGTAGCAAGGAGAATATTAGTTAGCCAATCTTCTTTGAAGGGAAGGAAGTCAAGAGAACGGGCCAGTATAAGTATTTAGGCTGCACTTTTTTTGAAGGCGGATCTCTCCGTTCCTCTGTGAGACATCGCCTGGGAGTGGCAGAGAGGGCACTCGGGGGGGTCATTGGGCTCTGTGTTTCTCTTGGTCGTCTCTCCCCGACTTTGAAAATTATGCTCTTTCGGGGCCTGTGGATTCCTGTGGCCCTTTACGGGCTAGAAGCGTTTTCCTTCAGTCAGGCAGACATGAAAGCGTTGGATGATTTGCAACTACGTTTTGTTAGATAGGTTTTCGGCCTTCCCCGCAATTCGTTTCGTGTCCCCTCCCTCTTCATCTCCGGCCTTTGCCCGATACGGGCTATCTTGACTGAAAGAGTGGGGGGTCTTTTACGTAGCCTCTCCTTAACATCCCACTGTATGCCCGCTGGCTTTTTAGATCTCTGCGAAGACGGCCTTTATGGCGATTGGTGGAGGTCCGTCAAGCTGTTGGTAGGACCTTTCACTCCTGAACTCTTCTCTGTCGAGGGAGTGCCTTCGGGCCCGGGAGAGAAAGCTGCATTAAAAAGAAAGCTCACGGTAGAAGAGAGAGGTAGGGAGACACAAGAATGGTTGGACGACTAGTTTGTAGCTACCTCCCATTCTTTACAAAAAGAGGGCCGGCAGGGTAGGGGAGGGCAGGCAGGATGGGGGGGGGTTTTCCCTAACGGAGTGAGGCCTTCGGTCTTCCAAGTCGAACATCCGTCTAGACAGCGCTTGGCCCGTCTTGTCATGGGAGGATGGACCAGCTCAAGCGGGCTCGACCTCTCTCTAGGAGGCTGCTCTGTTCGGAGGCCAACGTTAGGCCGATTGCCCATGCACTGTTGGAGGGGAGGGGGGGAGTTCCGAACGGGGAAGTAGAGACGGTCTGCGAGCACTGCCCCCTCAATTTGCATAGGCGTGGCCATCTGAATGATGTTGTTCATAAGTTGACTGAATGCAAAGGGACCGAAAGGGAGAGGGGACGCATGAATAGGCTTTTAGATGAAGTAAGAGACGCTCGCTCTAAGTCGGACTTGATTGTGTGGGCACAACAAATGGTTAAGCAGCAGTTGGGATGGGGTGTGAGCGAAAATGAGAAGAAAGTGAGGGAGATCTTCACACTTCTCCTCGAAAAGCACCCTGTTGCAGGTGCACGGGCGATCTCCGATTGCCCTCGTAAGTAGCTGTGTGTGTTCTCTTAGTCTGTCCTTCTTTCTCTTTTCTTCCTTTCTCTCTTTCTTTCTTTTTTTCTTTCTTTTTTCCTTTTCCCTCACTTCTTCTCACTCTTTCCCCGTCGTTGTTCATTCTTGACGACCATACTTGTTTTTGAGGGGAATATTTCGTTATGTTAGTCCGAGTATGTGTCATTCGATTGATTGATTGATTGATTGATTGATTAATTGATTGATGAACAAATAAGGGCGGAATGGAATCAATCGGGGGGTGAGTGAAAAGCATATAGGGGGGAAATGTGAGATGGATGACCCCAAGAGGCCCAGATGGCACCCCTCGCGTGAGCGTGGGAGGCGGTGGGAGGTGACGGGCTCGAGCTTGCACGGGTACGGGGGGGCGCGCGGGGTACTCGTGCTCGTGTGGTTCACAAGCGGGTCTGCGAGCGGGGTATATGCTATGTGCGGCTTCTCCATTCTTCTTCTCCCTTTTTCTCCCCTTTTTGAATTTCTTTATCATGCTTACTACTCGCAATTTCACTCCCCTGGAAAACAAGTCGTGCCTCAGGGATGAACCGACCAAACCGACTGAACTGACTGAACTGACCAAACTGCAGGAACTGAACTAAGAGAGAAACCTTTACTTGTACGTCTTCGGCAGAAAATACAGGGAATCAAAGGAGATTGGGAGTTCTGATCTTTTTCTCTCTCCGTCTCCTTCCGTTCCACCTCGGGTGATTTTCTTTAGAGGTCATCTGACAGACCTCTAACTGATACGAACTGACAGAAGGAATCTCACTGGCCCGTAACCCTTGGGGGAAACAAAAGACACAGAAACAGAGGAGTCCGTCTCCGTCCTTTCTGTTCTCCCTGAGGTACTTGTTTTTTCCCTTTCCTTCTCATTTGCCCCTCCGCTCGGGCGTGCCAGTGCTGTTCTGGCACTTTGATCGGTCATGGGGACCCTTTTCCGGGCGAAATGCAGGCAGTCCTCGATCGTCTCAAGGGTAGGATAGAAAGTATGTTGTAACTCAGCCTGTAAGAGAACTACCAGATAAAGCAAAAGCCTGTTTGCTTAGAGATGGAGCCACCCTCCACTTCCATCCGCCTCCCCTATTAGGCTCCCATCAATTCAATTTACCCCAGTTGGGCCTAAGTCGAAAGTTTAACTCTATGTATAACGCTCTAGGTTGGCCAGAGTCTATACGGCTCACCGGCTTTAACCCCATACATCATTATATTTCAGTATACTATACTAGATACTATACCAAAAGAGCAGATTGTCAGTTCATGAACCATATATAAAGTTGTATAAACTAAAACTGACAGAATATTAAACAATTAATCTGGGAATTAATTCTATAAATTTGAATTAATCTAGAACTAAAAAAAAAATTAATGAATTGAATTGAATTGAGACCGTTAAAGCTAGTAAGCTACCACTTAGGCTCTGGCTAACTACGGGGCATAACATGCAATGTTGGTTTGTTAAGTTAATGTTAACTTAGTGCATTGACTCATTCACACATAGCAACAGAAAATTATGCCAATTTAGCTATCTATATAGTGACCATGTTTGATTTGATTATATTTGATTTGATTATATTTGATTTGATTTAATTTGATTTGATTTGAGCTTTAACCTCAAATATTTGATATTTGAGGTAAGATTTGAGGTTAACCTCTTAGGGTTCCTCACTGAGTCACTGACTTACTGTTACTCTGATCATTTTTCTCATGACAATAGTTATCAGAACATTTCTGATATGTGTTTTAAAAATTTAAAAAAATATATATATAATTAAAACTTATCAGTTCCGTAAAAAAAATATGCTTGTGTGGCAGTATATATATACTAGTCACTGAGACTCACTCTAGTACTAATAGAGATTAAGAACGTAAAATTGATAGATTTGAAATTACATATGACTTTTTGTTGATATGATAAAGTTAGAGTACGTACTAAAATTGAGGTGACAATCACTCAGCTTTATGGCACTTCCTTTTCCTCTTCTTCATGATCATTTTCTTCAATGTGAATCGATTCGATCGGTGGTGGGAGCTGCTGAGAGCTTTTTTTCTGGCTTTTCGGCTTTCCAGGAGTGGGTGCTCCTGGGCTTCTATTCGGTTGCGGAGAGATGACAACGGGGTAAGACGGAGAACCGCGCACATGTTTACTATTGCTGTTGGTGTTGGAACCGTCGTATTTCTGGGCAGCTAAGCATCTAGAGTTGGTAAGTTCGGCTACCCTCTGTGCCACGCCAGGGCCGACAACAAGTCCCTTGTGTTGGAGGTGAATATAGAGAGGTCGGTAGCCTTCCTCACCCGGAGTGATGACTTTCTCAGGAGGGGGAAGTTTCCCCCCAGCCTTCTCAGCATTTGCGTCTGCGGCCGCCTCCTTTGGTTTTAAATTGGTCCTCCCAGTTCCGTTTCAGTTCCGTTGAGCCAACGGAAGGAGGCACGTCAGATTGTTCTGAAACCCCAACCACCGGATAGTCGTATGACACACACACACACACACACACACACACACACATACACACACACACACACACACACACACACACACACACATACTACGAATCGATTGCATGTGCCAAGCAAGGGACCTATGGCAGTCCAAGAAGCTCAACCGCATTGACAACGTTCCCTCCTCGGCTCCTTGTATTTTTACCTGACACTGAATCACATTTGCCCCCTTTTGTATGGACCATATTTTTTTTGCGTACCCGGCTTTAAAAACAAATGCCTCCTAGCTTCTTCCCGTTTGACCCTGTTGGATTGTGTGACATGTCTTTACGGGGTGTAAAATGTTTACAGACGCTCAAAAAGGGGGCCGTAAAAGATGTTCCAGCACCAGAAGAATCAACACAGCTGTTCGGGAAAACGTTTAGCTGATCGGTTTATCTCTGCATGAAGTAAAAAGGGATGAAACGTCAATTTCAGTGCAGCTCAAAACGTTTTTTTTTTTAGAGCAAACCATCAAGATTTAGGTTTTTTCATTTGAATCAGCATGCATGACGGATTGGTACTTGCAAAAAGTTTTTTCGGGACCTTCATATTTGAGGTTGAAAGTCATATTGATCAAATATTTGATCGTATTTGATAGGTCTTTAAACACTAGGTCCTCCCTGACTGGATATTTTATTTAAGCTTAAGCCTTACCTCAAATTAAATCAAATCAAATCAAATCAAACATGGTCACTATATATACATTCCTCCACCGCCTTCATACCCGCCAGAAGCTGGAACGATGATACAAGAATTTCAAGTTTCATAAATATACAATGCATATATATGGAATTTATTTTGATTTGCTAATTAAACATACTCACTAATAGCTAAGACTTGTACCATCCCAGGCACTATCACGCTTGCAAAGTTTTTTAATTATTATCAGTCAGTCTAGCAGTCAGTGTCAGTGCTTTGAGTATAGTAGACTCTATACGTCGCAACTTAGAAACAACTATTTATTTTTTTATAATTCATCCTTTCTATAGTGCTTGAAAATTTATAAAAAATATTTATTCAGCCAACACAATCCTTTAAGAAAAGCTTTAATTCAAGGTTTTCAATTTTTGCTTTTTACGAATTGATGACCACAAAATGTTTATCCAACAAATACGTTCAAGCCAACAGCAGGAAACAGTCGACAGACATTCTCAACCTCAGAGAGAACTCACAAATCATGTGACGAATGAAATATAGAAATGAGAATTTCTCCTAAAAGTCTGGGCTGAAGAAATCAGTAAGTCCATATGAGGCACGTGAGACGCCACATGCGTAATCATTACTTCCCAAGCCGTATGGTTACAAAATGTTGTGCATCGTTGTCGATCAAATTGAACTTGTTTCGTGTATACGTGGTGTTTTTTTGTAAGGCGCTTAAAAAAAGAAAATGAAGTGGCGCAACTCTTCCCTTTCTTTTTGTCCCCACTTGGCATCATATTGACATGAAAGGTTTACTTTCCGCCATCTACGGATGTTGCTTGCTGGCATTCAGACAACTAACTCCCCGATCTGCTGAAGCAAACGACAAATTGTTCTGACTACCTTTTATGCCCTTTTGGTCCACTTGGTCCGTTTGGAAGAGGACAAACTTTGCCAATTGAAGAATAACGACGCTTATTACCTTTTCGTTCACAATGAGAACCCAATCAATCAACCACGACATGCAAAACTAATGACGAAAACGGACCATGCATTTCTCTGTCAAACTCTCTCCAGAATCACAAAACCGAGACAAGCCCCCATTCATAGAGGTACGCGTGAGAATCAGTGACAGCTTTTTACTTATCATAAAGAAAAAGAAAGAGAGCGGAGAGACAGCTACAAACTCAATGAATAGAGGGAGAAAGAGAAGAGACGGACATCACTGCCCCCCCTGGATCAGTCTCTTGTCCAGTCTCGCAGCCAGCACTGCCGCCAGAGTTTTTCTCTTCTGCTGCATCGTCGACATCCGCACTGACGGAAAGATGGACATAGAGCGGCTGCCCGAGAGACCAAAAGAAAAGTGACCCTGTCCGTCCTCATCGTTCTCCCTCTCTAGAGACGCAAGAAGTCGGGCCTCTTCCTTCTCGAGGGTTTTCTCCATGCTCTGCTTCTTCAGAACCTCCTCGCGACGCCTACGAATGAAGGATGATGAAAACATTCCAGAATGGATTCTCTCACAGAAGAGGAGGTTTTTTGACCCCCTTGACACATCCAAAATGTTGCAGCAGCACTACAGAGCAGCTTTTTACCGCATAAACAGTTGAGAGACACGAGGGAGAAACAGAAAAAAGAGATTTTACGCAAGGAAGGATGTGATGCCTTCACATTTGGTATGAGTGGATACCTCGTGCTAGGGGCAGGGATGCAGCTACACACACACACACACACACACACACACACACGCACGCACACACACACAAAAACCCACAC
>JAHBMJ010002065.1:0-23177 GCA_018398765.1 Chromera velia | reverse complement strand
CCCCCCCCCCCCCCCCTCTCTCTCTCTCTCTGTGTCTGTGTGTGTGTGTATGAGTGTGCATGTGGGGGTGCGTACATACGTGTGTTTGTGTGTGTGTGCTTCCGTGTGTGCGTGTCTGTGTGCGTTTGTACCCGTCAACCTGTGTCCCCAGTGTCCCCGAGACAAAAGGCTAAGCACTTTTTGTTCTCCTCTCTCTTTGTGCAGATGGAAAAGCCTCCAACCCCACGCAGGACTTCCCCCCGAGGCCTGTGAGGGGCGGACAAAGGAATTCCCCCCTGCCACCCTCTCCCTCTCCTTCAGTCCAGATGGAAGAGGAGGAGGAGGCCCTGCAGCAGAGGAGAAGGGCTTTCTTGATGGCTCGACGACCCCCAAGGATTCTTGACTTCCCGACTCTGCAAGGCTCCCAACACCCCACTCACACTTCCCCATGGGGCACCCACACGAACGCCCCGCATACTCACGACTCCAGTGGTGCTGACACAAGCCCATGGACCGACGATACCCCTTTCTCGTCAGACTCCGTTGTCTCCCCTCACGTCCGTACAAATGGTCGCATGACTGTGAGACTTTTCCATACAGCAGCAGCCGCAGAAGGGAGAGACCCCCCCATGATTGACCCGTCGCGCTTCTTGAGAGAGATCTCGATTGGGGACGACGACCAAGAGCCAAAGTGCGCGAGGCCTGAGACGAGGGGAATGCACAAGAAGGCATCGGAGTGGTTCTGGAAGAGCCCTGACGGCGTGTCAGTCCGTCTCCTGGAGGAAACGGAAGAGGGGGATATTCCGGTGAGGGGGGCAGAGACGGAAAGAGAGAGGGAGAGAGAGGAGACAAATCTCAGGACCCCTGCCCATATCTCCAGCATGCTCGCTTCCCCCAACCCGTCGGTAGACATTCCTTCTGTCCCTACAAATTTCCACGCCGGAAAGAAAGACATCCACCCGATCCCACTCAAGGTCTCCCTTCAGGCACTGGCACAAATCGCCTCAGAGAGAGAGACGCGCCAGCGTCTCACTCGACCCTCTGACCCACACCAGCTACCTCCCTCTCCCCAGGTCGCCCCTGTCAATTCCAACGTCGCTGCCTCTCCCGAGACTCGTCATGACCACCGCACAGAGGCGTCGGCAGGCCCTCGCAGTTACCGAAGGAACGTACGCGTGAGTCCGCCGTTCCGACACGAACCCCCTCACCATTCCCATGCCCCTCCCCAACACGAACGCAGAGCCCAATCGGCAAAGGCCCCCGCCTCCGACCAGTCCCATTCCCCCCTGGCGACCTCGGACTTTCTCGATGCCGTCATGGCACGTCTCAAACTGACCGAATCGTCCGTCCAACACCTGCTCAACTCTTCCCTACAGTCTCACAGAGATGCCCAGCAGTTCCCTCCCCGTTCCCACCTTCCCGCAACTCAAACACCGGCGCTGTCGTATCAGAACCAGCGCCTCGGGAGGGGTGACCGTCCCTCCGATTCCCCCTGCCGCTCGACGGCTTCTCACTCTCACTCCTCCTCCTCCTCCGGGGGTCCAGGTCGAGACGGCTTCATTGAGGCAGGAGACGAAAGGAGGAGTAGACCCACCGAGGAGACGCCAACCTCCACCTCGACGAGAGCCACAAACATCCGCAGAGCAGCCAGACGAGCCGTCTTTGCCGAGGAGAGGGCAGTCCGAGGGGAGAAGGAGCGGGGGGAGACTGAAAGAGAAAGAGACAGAGACTCCCTGCAGACCCCTTCGGGACCCCCACGCTGGAGCAGGGGCCTGGTTGAAGCAACCAACCTGTCAGATTTAATTTCACCAGTCCCCTCTCAGGTCTCTCCTGCTGTCTCGGGCGCGCATGCCGAGCACCCGGCAACCGTATCTGTTCAGGGTCGTGAAGGAGGCCGATCGAGGACAGGAGGGCGTCCGAGAGAGGCTCGTGCTGCTGTGCCGAGAACAAGACTGAACGACGCATACAACGGGGGGGGGTTGCAAAGCCAGCACATTCAGCTGCAGAGAGATCAAAACAAAGGGGGGGACGAGAGATCAAAACAAAGGGGGGGACAAGGAGGACCGGCAGCGAGAGGAAAATTAGGGGAGAATGAATCGAGGAAAAGCAGCAAGGATATCTGTCCTGTCCGTCCGTCTCTTTGTTAGATCTCTTGGTTTGGTGGTTGCTGCGTGAGCTTTGGTGGGAAGGAAGGACAAGGGGTGTTCAGCAAGGAAAGGAAAGCCGCTGAGAAGGGAACGACGGTGGTCGCTGTGATGACAATGTCTGGCAGTGTACATGTGACAACGAAGGGATGTGTAAACAGAAATCATTGGACACCGTTTGTGTGAGATTGCGACGCCATGAAAGGACAACGGTTGAAAGCAAAGTGAATCCTTCCGCCTCCCCTGCCCCACCCACTTCCCTGCCCCTTTTTCGATTTGCTCGTTCAGTGATGGGCCCGTTGTCTCTGTGACTCTTTCCTGAGGTTTTGCCGGGATGCAAACTGGCAGGCCAAAGGGAGACAGGAGGAGAGGGAGAAGGGAGAGGGTGTGAGTCAGTTTTGCCGGGCATTCATGACAGAAGAGCATGACCGTTGTATGTTTGCATATATATTAATACTTTTTGTCGTCATTGTCTAGACCCAAAGACCTTATTTGGGTCCGAGACAAGGTGGCCGTCCGATTTATGTCTGGCGAAGGAAGGGAATGAATGAATGAGGGGGGCTGTCGCTTTCCTACCTGCATGCATGCATGTGTGGGTGGGTGGGTGGGTGGGAAGCTGGGGGTTTCCACCTATTTGTCTGTCTGTGTGTGTGTGTGTCAGTTTGTGGGAGCATGAGTTTCTCTGATGTGCCGTTTCTCGGTGACTCTGTGTTCGTAGAAGAACGCCTTGCAAGTCACAAGACTGATAAATGGATGTACCGACTCATTTTCATGAAGGACATGTTTTGCGTTTGATGGTTCGTATCTTTCGTTTTACAGCTTTGATGGCCTCATCCCTTTTACTCCTTCCTGCACTTTCTCGCGTCCCTCTTCTCTCCTTCCGTCTGGCTTTTTGTCTGACCATCCTGAACGACTTTTTTTGGTCCAAAAGTGTACACACCCTTCGTTCCGTTCTGATGTGCGCTTCTTCGTTCTGTCAGGTCACCTCGTCGTACAAGATAAGAGACCAGAAAGAGAGAAAACTGGTGTAAATGTCCGCGCAGAGAGAAGAAAGCGGAGCCATCTGTCAGACCTGTCTCTGTGTCGAAAAGTCTGGAGATCCGCGACAGTGGACGGTTTGAAGGTGGACAGAACTCCAAAAAGACTTACTACCAGGAAATGAAAGAGAGGTTTTGATTTGCATGAAAAAGTACGGACGAAAGATTGGACACACACTGCCGCATGACTGCATGCATGGAGGGGGGCGCAGGTGCATCCACAGAGAGAGAGAGAGACACGCGTGGGTGTTCACAGCGCCATTCGATCAAGAAAGGCGGGTCCACAAGAAAGTGCAGGTCGTTTGACACTGAGCAGGTTGAATAGAAATAAAGAACACGAGCGTGCGTGCATTTTGACGAGGACGCCTTTAAGGCTGAATGACTCTAAAAGGAAGAAACGAACGGGGGCTGCCGTTTCTCTTCTATTGTTGTTTCCTGTTTGGGTTTGGGGGAGAGAGACAGTGAGGAAGAGTTTTTGCTCATTCCACCACGCTTCTCCCTGCATGAAATTGATTTGACTGGATGAATGAATGAATGAATGAATGAATGAATGGATGGATGAATGAATGAATGAATGAAGGAATCGATGGATGTGTGTGAAGCAACAGATGTACAATTCCTCTCAATTCCTCTTAATGAATGGATGGATGGATGATTCATTTCTTGCTTGCTTGTTCCGTACGGAACGGAATCTTTTCTTCCTGCATTGACGATAGATGAATGAAAATGGAGGGTTGTCTCTCTTTCGTGTGTTCGTTTCTCTCGAACAACCGTGTCGCTCTCTGAGGGAAAGCAGGCGCGCAGGAGACGTTTCTTCTCTTCTTTGTGGATTCGTTCGGGTTGGCCGGCAGATGGATAGTTGAACTTTGGGGGGATCCTGGGTTCGTTCAGAAAGAAGAGGCGAAAAAAACCAAAAAAAACTTTTTTGTCAGGATAGAAAGAAAGTGGCTAGTCCCACTCACTATCTGTCCGCGTGTCGCTCGTGTGCATGTCTTTCGTTGATCCGCTAAAAAAATGGAGAAAAAAGCAAAACAAAACAAGAAACACATGCATGACCCGACTGACCGAAGAATTGTTTTGCACTTGTGTCGGTTTGATTTGTCTGTTGTCGGTCAGACTTGCGCACTATCTGTCTGTGTAATTGCATCAGTATCTGTGTACGTGTGTGTGTTCTTGTCCCTTCCCTCGATGTCCCCCCTGTTGTCTGTCTGGTTTTGTGCTTCCTTCGGTCGGTCCATGTGATGCTTGCATGGACGTGCATGACTCCATCCATACAAAAAGAAGAACAATGTCTCGTGCCTTCCACGCGTTTGCATGCATGCAGTATTTCTCTATTCGTTAACGAGAATGTCTAAATGACGTTTGTCAGGAGGGATGGTGGTTTCCGTGTCTGTATCATAGGCCATAATCTCTTCACAAGCAAGAAGGAAAAGAGTCGAAGAACGAAAGAAAGCCGCCGTCGATCTTCACTTCATTCTGTCCTCGCCGCCCCGTTTTTGAAAGCACAAAAAAAGCATGAATGAACGAACGAAGGAAGGAAGGAAGGAAGGAAAGAAAGAAAGAAGAAAGAAAGAAAGAACGGAAGGAAGCACGAACGAACCGAAGAAAGCCAGAAAGATTTGTAATCCAATTTCTCCCATTCTCCCTGGATCTGTCCTTTACGCTTTCCTTTGTTACTTTCCTTCCTTTCTTTTCTTGCGTCACTCCTCTTTCTTTTCTTAATCTCTGTTTCTTTGTATTGCTGGCATTTTTCTTTTGAATATCTGATTGGTGTGTGTGTCTGTTTGTTCACATTTTTGGATTGTTCTGTTGCAAGGAATGCGTTGGAGCGTACACCGTCCAAGCAAGCTGGATGGTTGGCTCCTTGCTATCGATAGTTGACCACAAAGTGACCGATGGCCTTGGGAAACTACAGGGCGGGGTAGAAGCGTTTCCATCGAATTTTTCTTTCGTGCATTTTCCTCAAAGAGACCGTGGGGCAGTCCGTGCCGACTGTGCTCTCTGACTTCCTTCAGACGCAGAGGGAGGAGGGAAAAAATGCATAGAGAACGGGAGGATGGGAGGGCACTCCGTTGCATCTTTTGCTTCTCGCAGGGGATGGAAGGAAAGTAGTTTGCCTATGGGCATCGTTCTGAGCGGAACGGGGGGGTGATTGAGTAGGAATAGATAGGCCTTCCTTTACTTTTCACAGACACAGTCCTGCACGCCTCCTGGGGTGAGGTGGAGAGCAAGAAAGAAATTTGTAATGCTCCTCTTGTATTCCGTTTCTTTCGATAGTACGTTGTGTGTGTTTTTTTTCTGTTCTGTTGTGTTCTGTAATTTTCTTGTACGGCTTTTTCGGTTTTCGTTCTCGTGCGCTTGTAGAGCCACTGTCTCGCTGATGAAAAGGAAGAAAGGAACAGGAAGGAAGAACGTCCGACAGAGAGACGGACAGATCCAGCCTCTCCCTCTGTCATGTCTTGTGATGCCCCTCCCTCTCGCTTGATGCCTTCGGGAGTTGAGAGAGAGAGCAGAAGGACGAAGGGCCTATCGAAAGAGGGATTTGTGTGAAGAAATGCCAGGAGCATTCACAGAGGGAGAGGACAGAAAAGAGTGACAGAAGGGTGTGCATCGTACACAACGGGGTCTCACCTTTCCTTGCCGTTTTTTTTGTGTACTATCCTGCTCCATGCCTTTCTCCCTCTTGACCTACCTTTTCTTTTGCTTGGCGTGCGTGCACATCCAAGTCAAAAGGGCGTCCCCTGTCTGTGGATCGGACAGCGTGCGTCAGTCAGTGAAGTGTGGGTGGTGTGTCCGACCGGACCCGCATGTCATCACCATCACTCAGGTCACTCCTCAATGTGTGCGTGTGTGTGTGTGTGTGTGTGTGTGTGAAGTAGTGAAAGAGCAGAAGGCTGGACGCTACGGTGTGAAGTTACCGTGAGGAAGAAAGCATGTCCGAAAAGAAGGGCACGAAGAAGGAGAAAGAAAAGGCGAAAGGATAATGCACGAAAAGTAAAAGGAATGTCCGTGTGGAAGGAGCACGTCTGACGACTTTCTTTTCGCTTCTTTTTGAAAAAGAACAGAGAAGGTAATGAAGTCTTCTTGAGAAGGAAGAAAGAAAGAAAAGCTTTTTCCTTTTGATCCTCGCACTTTTTTTATTCTGGAGTGAGTGAAGCAATCAGGTATGCAAACTTTTTCGTTCAAAGGGCTGCTGCAGGCCGGCAGCACCAACAAACAGGGGAGTGGTCTCTTTGTATTCGCTCTTTCTTCCGTTTCTGTCTTTCATCCACCCCACCGTATAGCTGGAATGGGGGGAGGATGACAGAGAGGGCAAGCAAGAGATAAGAGAAAGATCCCTGAAGGCCCTATCCGGCCAACCTTTGCTTACTTACTTTTTGACACTCTTGATAGAGATACAGCGTTTCCCCCCCCCGAGAAGGGTCAGACACACGTGAGGCGAAAGTGCCCAACGGAAGAGAGGGAGACTCACCGGCAGAGAAGATCGCGGGGGGCTTTGTTGAATGTCCGTCCGTCCGGCTTTTGTCCTGGCCTGGCTCGTAGGGACCAAAACCGAGGGGAGGGGAAGAAGCAAAAGAGGGAGCGCAAGGGAGCCTACCCTTCCTCCCTGCCGCAGCTGTTCAGCTCTCCCTGAGTTCCGCTCGTTTGTTTGGGCTAAGTGAGGCTTCCTCACTGACTGACGGACTGGCTGGCGGAAGCCGATGATGAATGAGTTCGGGGAGCAGAGGAAAGAGGAGAAGTGGAGGAAAGAAAGACGGTTTTTGGAACGTGACTCATTCGAATCTTTGAAAAAGATCAGTTGGGACGAAGCTCGTCGCGAGCAGTCTGGCAATCTATCGCACCTTGCCGGGGTCATTTTTTTTTTTTCATGATATTTGACACTTCAAGTGAGCAGAAACGAAAGATGCTGGTGCATTGGGGTGCACCCAACGATGAAAAGACAGAAAGAGAGAGAGAGAGAGAGCAATTTAGGGCGACTGGCTGAAGGAAAGAGGACAGGAGAGAAGGGTGAGTTTGAGCAGTCAGACTCGTGTTTGGTATTGCTTGTAGGTCGTATTGCTGGTTGGTATGCCGAACTGCCGTGTGCATACCTCTCTCTCAAAAGATCTGGACTCAAGTAGGGTGTCGTCATGCTACGGGCAGATGTACCTTTGCCCCTTTTTTTCCCTCTCTTCCCCTGAAGAGATCGTTTCTAAAAAACCAAAGGGGGGCTCAAGGAGACCACCAACCAAGAATGTCGAGATGCACGCAAAAGAAGGAAAACTCTATTGCTTCGCCCGATTTGAAGTGGGAGACGTCGGTTTGGGTGTTTGTAACGAAAGCGCTTTGTGTAGTGCTTGTTCGTGTGTCGCGGAAGTGAGAATACAATTATTGGACAATCTGATTTCATGTGCCGAACGATTGATTGGTTAGATGGAACGGCCGCCTTTGCACTTGAAGATTTGAACTTGCGCAAGGGGAGCTATCATGCGCTGCGCTGAATCTTTTTCAAGCTCCTTTTTTTGGAAAGAGATGGGAAGAGGAAGGGAGGGAGGGAAAGGGGGTGCTTGTGACAGAAGGGGATCGACCGATGAACAGACTCTGGGCCACAGTCACATGCACTTCCTTCCTTTCCTTGTCTCTCTCTGCTGGCCGAGAATAGCATTCTCGTGCCTCCGTGGAGAGAAACTCGAGAAGAAAACTCATTCTTGCTCAAATCCGCTCCCAGCCAGCAGTTCCTTCCCAGCACTCCACGATCAGTGGACTGTTCTGTCTTCTCTTCGGGGTTTACCTCTAACTCCTGCACCCGTGCTCGAGTAGAAAAATAGATCTTGCAAGCAACGCTCAGTGAGACCGTGCCTGCCTCCGTGCAGCTCTCCGGAAGGAAAAGAGCGGTCGGTTTAAGGGAAAGGTCTCGGAACGACGGTTCAACAACCGTGTCTGTCTGTCGGTTGGGTAGGCAGTCAGTCCAGTTTTAGGTCCAATCGAATGAAGGTGATCGATCAACAGATTTGCTAGAGGATTTGAGGATCGGCCTACAGGCGTACATCTGGTTGGGGCGAGGCGCGCTGAATCCGGAAACTGCTGGCCAGGCCCGAGTGGGTCAAGCTTTGGCGGTTTGGCTGTCACGGTAGAAAAATCATGTACTGAAAGATATTCGGTGACTTGCGTATCGCTGCATGTAGTAACAGGTTGAAAGGCTGCAGTGAGACTTATGACTAGACTTATGAAAGCAATATAGAGATACTATATATACCAGAAGTTATTATAATAAGTAAGTTGAAATGATTGCTTTTTTGAATACTTTTTTTAAAAGACTTTGAATAGAAGAACAGCTTTGGACATTAAACAGTGCAGCCAGGTGCACTTAGTGACCAGGTTTAAATTGATTTGATATAATTTTGATTTAATTTGAGGTTAGGCTTAACCTCAAATCAAATCTGCAAGTCTGATGGAGCTTGCTCTCACACCCCTATCAAATCTGTATCAAATCTACCTCAAATCTGACTTTTAACCTCAAATCTATGCAATAGGGGGCTCCACCCCCCAGACCTCCCGTTTCAATCGTAGCAATAATGATTTTAATATGCTGAGGCCATTAAAACCGACATCAAACAGTGTAAACCTGTGCGCGGTTCTCCGGCCATCTCCTGGGAAAGGCTAAAAGCTAAAGAAAAAACACTCAACAGGTTGAAAAAGTTCCACATCCAATCGATTCAATTTATATTGAGAGAAACGATGAAGAAGAAGGAAAAGAAAGTCTTTATTTAGGCTGTCATTGAGGTCTGGATGTAAACCTCAAATCTCCTCAAATCTGCTTAGATTTGCAAATCTAGAGCCTTAACCTCAAATCAAAATTAATCAAGTCAAATCAAATCAAATCAAATCTGATCAAATGATTCAAATCAAACCTGGTTACTAGGTGCACTCTATAATTAAATTAAAACAAATGATTTTGATTTTATAGT
Source organism: Chromera velia (assembly GCA_018398765.1). Classification (NCBI taxonomy): domain Eukaryota; family Chromeraceae; genus Chromera; species Chromera velia. The sequence goes on along the minus strand of JAHBMJ010002065.1, from coordinate 14,069 downwards.
CCTGACTCCTAGCCTATAACTCAAAGATAAGTTTACACCAATCCTGTAGTGTTACACAATCACTTTTTTCAAAATGTTTTGTTACGTATTGTTTTATTATACATTTTAATAGAATTATGATGAATGAATTAGTACACACTTTTGTGTGTATTAATTCAAACTATCATTTTTAGGAATACATTATTATACACTTTCGTGTGTATTAATTGTAGGTTTCATCTGCATGAAAAGATGCTTTATATATGAGACCAAGTTAAGCCAAAGTCGATCTATAACCGTTTTCATTGTTAATTGAAAGTTTAACTTACTTATTTTTGTCTCTTGCCGTCGCACGGTCTCCCTGATTTTCCGTTGAATGCCGTCGAATATTGTCGAATGCTCGGTGACTATATTTGACTCCCTTTGACTGTTCTTAGGACTGTTCATAAAACTTTCTTCATCTCGATAATAGACTCGATTGTGTTTCACTAAGACCGATCGACCAAGGCCCTGCATTAAAAAATTCTAAAAAAAAAAAATCAATAACCTCATTAAAAAAAAAAAAAAGAATTTTGGAACAAAATCAATAGAAAATTGATCATTAAATTTATCATTATTGCAGGGTTGTGATCTCTACAGACTCTATTGATCGAAAACAACCCTTCGCTGTCGGCAATTGCCGGTCTCAGCGGTCTGCTGGCAATAGAAATTTCTTATATCCTTCGATTATCAGGGGGATCATCACCTACAGATTGAAGTGCTTTACTCAAAGCTTTAGTTTTGTAAAATTCAAAAAAAAAAAATAAGTCTTTTTTTTTTTTTTAAGAATTTTATAGTGCAAAGCCTAGCAATCAACTCTCGATCAGCCTTTGAAAGAGGGGGTAACTGACAGGCTTTCATTAAAAGCAGGTGTTTGCCAAAGCAAAGAGTTCTTGTATCTTAAACTGTGGCTAAAAACGAAGGGAGGAAAGTGAAGAAAACCTCCCAGAAGAGGGGGCGAAAGCACACTATTGCTGAACGACAGGTGCGGAAGTTCATTCACCATAAAGAAGCGAGGGGGAGACTAGAGGATTGCGACATTAAGTTTATGACAGAGGATGTGTACAAAAAGAAGTGACCAGATGCGTACAAGAGAGAGGGTTTAAATGCGAAGCGGATCGAACGGATTTCTGAACTTAAAGGGGGAGACGTGCTTTCTCATTTGTGGCTGCTGCGAGTGGAACACAGCAGCATTAAAAATCTTTGTGAGCAACCCGAAGCGCATAGTTAAACACACTGTGAAGTGTGGCCAGAATTCTGCTCGTGTCCCTTTCAGCACAACTTTTGTTTCGATCAACTCCTCTCTAATCGCCCAGGATGCCGGATTTTCACGTTTTTTTTTTTTTTACCGTTGCACTGCGTTTTACGCACAGGACTGGTGATCACATGATGGATGCAGTTTCGTTTAGATTCTTTAAGAGCTTCATTTTATAGCTTTGAAAGGCTATCAGGCTTTAGAGTTTTTTATGTAGAATTCGTATACACTTGGGTGTTAAAAAATTTGTCTAGAATTATTGCACACTACTTGTTATACACTTCTATGTGTAACAAAGGGGGGGTTAGGGGTAATTGTTACATAATTAACTTTGTGTAATACTATGGAACCCCCCTGATACTCCAGTCTGTCTTAAAATAGATTTTTTAATGCTGGCCGTGCCTGCGGCGTGGTTCTTTCAAGACTGTCTGCGCCTTCCACAAAAAATTTTAAGTGTACTTTATTTTGGCCGCGCCTTCAACACATTACCTTCAAGTTAAGCCGCGCCTGTAGCGCAGGCGATTCAAGTCTGGCCGCGCCTACGGCGCGGCGTTTCAAGTTTACTGGAATGTCAGGGGGGTTCACTATAGGATTGGTGTAGGTAAGTTTAATTAAGGAGTATGGTCAGTAGCAAAATGAATTTGCAAAAAGGTGAGAAACCCAGAGAAAAATTTTTAGGGCCCGCCAGGCCGGTGGCTAGGGCTGAAATTGTAGATACATGATAATAATATTTAATGGAAAATTTATAAATTATATTTAAATTATAATTTAATAAAGTTTTAAACTAGAGTTATAGAACTAGAGTAGACTAGAGTTACTACAACTAAGTCACTAAAATATACTAAAAGATGGTTGTTATTCTTAAACGTACCTTCTATATATCACAGCCAGTGACTTAATTAGTTTTACTACAACCTCAGCCCATGCAGGACTTGAAGATACTAGAATTCCAAAAAGAATCGAATAAACCACTTTCTCTAGCCTTTTCTCAATGATTTATGGCCAGCGATTTAAAAAAACAATTTTGTAAACAATTCACGCAATGGTATAATATATATGGATGTTGTGTATATATCTAGGTATACATTTGAATGCATGCTGGGTTGTATGTTTACTAATCTTTACTGCAGATTCGGAGACACTGAACCGGCCAAATCCTCTGCAGCTTGCAGATCGTCAGTGCGCGCTTTCTGCAAATACCTTTCCATTGCCGCTAAGGCCTCTTCGCTCTTCTCTATCCAAAATTCCGAGTCGAAGACCGATTGGAAAGTTTCAGCAGACTGTGCTGATTCGGGAGAAGAGGAACGTTTGGCGGCATAAAGAAATGCTGGGTCAAATATGGCTCTGAAACTGATTGGGCTCGGTTTTTCTGGAACACCTCTTGGCAGCATGTTCAACAAAGGTGTGTAGGTAAAGTCTTGCTCCACCTTTAACTTCTTCGTCAGCTCCTTTTTCTGGGCCTTTGCCATCTCTTCCGTCTCTTTCTCTCCTTCCAAGAGTCCTAACTCAATTCCCTTATTCGCAAGAAATCGCATCTCAGAAGTCATCTGCTCTAACGCATCCAGAACCCTGTTGCGCTGTAAGTACATGGTCGTCTGAAATGTCGTCGGGACGTTTCCTTGGAGATAAGCTCCCTCCTTGTCGGGATTTCGAAAGAAAATCTCGTCACTGTAGTCATTGAAAACGCGCCTCGCGTCTGTGATTCTGTAGAGGAGTGGTCTCTCTTTGAAGACCTTCTGGAGCCGCTCAAAACTCTCCAGGGCATCCCGTTTTCCTTTTTCGTTCCCACCGAGCTTTGCAGAGACGGCAGCAATCTCCCGAAGCCCGTTCCTGATATCCAAAACTGAGCTCAAAATGCCTCCACCCAACATACCGCGTCCGGGGATTTCTGAAGTCACACAGGAAGAAAGAAAATCAGAAGAAGAAAGAGAAGACATATATGCGGGCAGAAATAAGAGGTCGAACATCTGATCCACATGCAAAGAAATTGTGTCTGGGAGCCCTGCGATGATTCGCTCCGCCGGCTTCTTTGGTGAAGAGCCAAGAAGTGAATGTACGATTGAAAAGCTGATGGATGGGCAATGAGAAAAATATCTGTCCGTCTGGCAGTGCCCTTTCTTCACACCGCTACTTTTCTTTTCGTTTCCACATGCGCCTCCCTCTCGTCCTCTTCTCATTTCTCTTGAATACTCTCATCACACATCCACCTTCTCTGACACTCACCAATCAATGATTTATGTAGTCGCCCGCCCATAACTAACCTCAGTCACTCACTCAATCACCAGCTCTACCCCCCACTCAGTCGCCCAATCTCTCACACCTTCGCATACCCACATGACACTTGACTTACAAGTTTTCACCCTCTGTCTTGCCAAAGGTTCTCACTCACTCATGCACACCCCGGACTTGGAGAACAGAGCTGAGCCTTGTCATGCAATGATGTGACGGACCTCCTGAGAGTTTCCACCTGTTGTAGCGCTTCGGGTCCAGCTGTTCGATCTCTGACATTGGGGACTCTGCAGATGGGGCTGCCAGGGCGGGCCCCTTTCTCAGAAACAGAGGGTAGACGGAAGAGACGGCGGAGACGGCAGAAACGAAACCAGCAGTGCAAGCTTGCCGTCTCGTTGATTGGAACTCGGCGCTGTGCTCCCCTGCGGAATAGTCTGCCTCCCGTGTGGCAGAGCACCGAGACCTCGAATCACATGAATGATAGGAATGACTCCTTGTCGAAGCAAAGACGAATCCGAAGGCTGCAGAGGGCAGAGCAGCCACCTGGAGCAGGAAAACGAAGATACTCATCTGCCTGCACCTTGCACTCGAAAATTGAACGCACAACTGGCTAGATCAGTCGTTTGCGCGTCAACGTACTAGTAGGGAACACTTAGTCAGTGCGATCACACCTGTACGTGTGGGAAGGAGTGAGGAATTTACCCAAGGAATTAAGCCGAAGCCCTGGCATGCGATATAAGCATGCATCCATGATCCACCAGAGCGGCGATGCATGAGCGGCGCCGCCGGCGCCTAGCTCCTAGCTTTTCTGTTCGGCGGCCGCGCGGGCCGGAAAAAAAACAAAACTCGCGATCGAACCATGCATGATGAATTGACCTCAGCGACAACGATGATTTCAAAGGTACGTTGGCTTGGAACAATCTTGGAACATCTTGGAAAGGTTGACCAAAGTTGAGCATGGTTCACATATGGTTCAGATACCTGGCAATACTGTACTACGAAGCAAAAGTGCGAGAGGAAGTACACATTCTATCCAGATTAATTTGAAGTGTTTGCATTTAAGTCTTATCGATAGGCTGCCAGTGTCCGTCTCTTTTTCTGTGTGATTTTCGAGTAGGCAGCTCTCTCTGCAGAAGGCACACGACTCCATCTGACGGTCTCTGTGCTGCTGTTTTTAGCTGAGAAGTCGTTCTTATTTGTTTTCCATTTATCCTTCTCTTCTACTTGGTTTTGAAAGTTTTCATTCCTGCGTAAGAACACTGACCAACAAAAAGGATGGCAGACGTCAAGGATATATTAAATCGGTACCCCTCGACTGGTGCCCTGGCGAAAGAGTTCATAGAGAGCTTTGCCTCCAGCCAGGTCCCAAACCCACACCGCACATTTGGGACTCGGAAGTATATGACCCAACTCCAGAACATCGCCAACAGAAGAGAGAAGGTCTTAGAGATTCACCTCGATGACCTCGTTACATTCGATGCCGAAAGGGGGGCCCACATGCATGATGACCTGATGACCAACACCCAGCGTTTCCTGAAATTTCTCTACGAGGCCTGTGACTCCCTCCTCCCGTCTCCCGACGATGACTACAACAACGAGAGGGAGATGACCATGGAGGAGGAGATCTCAGCCACCAGACAGCAGAGGATCAACGACGAGGGGCAAGTACCCAACGCAGTAGAGAAGGCTCTCTGCAGAAGGTACGAAATCCAAATCAAGCCACGGAACAAGACGAAACCCTGTGGGTTGAGAGAGGTCAACGCGGCCTCAGTAGGCAAGTACGTGACCATGGAGGGGATCATCACCCGTGTCCAGTCGGTAAAGCCCCAAGTTGAGGTCGCCGCCTTCATGTGCGAGGTGTGCGGTCAGGAGTCCCACCAGATGGTCAGTGGGGAGGCTTACATGCCGATCGTTGTGTGCCAGGCCGAGCAGTGCAAGAACAACCGAACGAATGGCCGAGTGACCCAGAACGTCAAGCAGTCCAAGCTGGTCAAGTGCCAAGAGGTGCGCATCCAGGAGGTGTCCCACCAAGTGCCCCAGGGCTCAGTGCCAAGGTCGATGAGTGCAGTCGTGTACGGGGAGAACACACGAAAGCTCCTCCCTGGAGACTCCTGCGTTCTCTCTGGTGTGTTCCTCCCCATCCAAAAGGTTGGGTTTGAGAGAATGCGATCGGGTCTGATTGCAGAGACGGTGTTGCAGGTTCACGATGTCCACAAAATGAAGGCCGGGTACTCAGACAGCGCCCTCGACGATGAGACCCAACAGAAGCTCATCGAAATGGCCAACGTCCCCGACTTCTATGACCGCATCTCCTACTCCATCGCCCCTGAAATTTTCGGCCACGAGGATTTGAAGAAGGCTCTCCTCCTCGTTCTGGTCGGGGGGGTGTCCAAACACATGGAGGACGGGATGAGGATCAGGGGTGACCTTCACGTCCTCCTGATGGGGGATCCTGGAGTAGCCAAGTCGCAGCTGTTGAAGCAGATCTCTCAGATCGCTCCTCGTGCTGTGTACACGACCGGTAAGGGATCCTCCGGTGTCGGTCTGACGGCGTCGGTGCTGAGGGACAAGACATCCGGTCAGTAGGACGGCTTGTGGGTTCTCGTTTTTTTTTTTTCCTTTTGTTCGTGACACCCCCTTTCTGCTTCAGTTCAAAAGCTGGCCTGCAATTTTTGCCCCCTCTCAGTGCATATAGTATCGGAGGAGCCTGCTTTCCCTCTTCAAAAAGCCATCGGTCTTTTGTTTTCTTCTGCTGTTGTTTAGTGCTCCTTCGAGTCGCGATTTTCTCAGCCGTGTCGTTTTTTTGTCTGTAGGGCTTTCCGTCTGACTTTTTGTCTGTCTGTTTCCTTTTTATCCGTCTGTTTCATTTGTGTGGGTGCAGGTGAGATCACACTGGAAGGGGGGGCACTCGTCCTGGCTGACAACGGCATCTGCTGCATCGATGAGTTCGACAAAATGGACGAGAATGACCGCACTGCCATCCATGAGGTAGGTGTGTGTGTGTGTGTGTGTGTGTGTGTGTGTGTGCGTTTGCCTCTTTTCGCTGGCCCGCTTTTGTCTCTCTGCCAAGCCCTTTGTCAGTGTGCCTGCTTGTCCTGCCTGCCTCCCATTTTCTGTCTTTCCTCCTCTTCACCTAGGTCCTGTTGCGTTCTGATGTGTCCTGTTTCTCTTCTGTTTTTTTATTTTCCATTCGTCGTCTGGATGCCCGTCGATTCGTCCATCCTTCTCCCTCCCTTCCTACTCTCTCTTTCCGTTACCTTCCCTTTTCTTCGCCTTCTCATCCGAGTCCTCTGCCCGCCCTGTGCTACGTTCTCACCAATACTCCAGTGACTCCACCACCCTTCCTCTTCCCAACTGACTGACTGACTCGATCCTTCCTGCATCCATGCATGAATGCAGGTGATGGAGCAGCAGTCGGTGTCCATCGCGAAGGCAGGCATCACCTGCAGTCTCAACGCTCGGGCGGCGGTGGTGGCAGCAGCCAATCCTCTCATGGGCAGGTGGGGGCGGGGAGGGAGGGAGGGAGGGAGGGACAGACGGACAGACAGACAGATGTTGATCAAGAAAAAGGAGAAAGAAAAGAAGGAAGGAAGGAAACAAATGAAAGAAGGAAAAGAAGAAAAGAAGAAGAGAAGACACGCGAAAAAGAAAGCCATGATCCCCGGAGGAAGCAATGGAGCGGAGCCGCCGCTTTTTCCTCTAACTGCACCCAGCCAGAGACTGCACCTGCAAAACAACCACTGTGTTTGTCAATGGAGTAGTCTGTCCGAGCAGTGAATCCCTTTCTTTCTTCTTGAGATGTTTTTGCCTTTAATTTAGAATAGCTTTCCCCCTTTCTGCTTCCGTTTTTCTGTTTCCTCCAGCTGTTCCCGTTCCCTCTTTTCCTCGAATGATCTGACTGAGCAATCGATGGACCCCCCCCCTCCCCTTTGTTTTTTCTCCTGGTACCGGCGCGGTTCTTTCTCTGTCGGCTTGCTCCCTCCTGCTGGACATGGTGTAGGGGTGCAGTTGCTGTCTCTGCAGGGCGGAGCTTTATCGCTTTTGCCAAGTTTTGTACGTTCAGCTGTTTTCTCTTCTGTCCCTTACCTCCTCTGCCTGTCTGCCTGCCTTTCCTGTCTTTCAGATACGACACCAGAAAGTCTCCAGTGGAGAACATGAACCTGCCTGCAGCCCTGCTGTCAAGGTGAGCGTATGAGTGAGAGTGGGAGGGGAGCTTTGCGTGCTCCAGTGGACGAAAACATGGAGTTCTCTTTTGAGCACAGAAAGGGTCCCTCCCCCGTCTCTCGATCCCTTTTTGCTCAAACAAATATGCGGGTGGGTGAGGGAATGAACCTCGGATGGATGGACGGCCCCCTTCTGCATGAAGAAGCAAAGAGAAAGCCCTCCTTTCCCCTAGCTGTCCATGCCTTTACTCCCTACTCCCCGGCATTCCCGCTTTGAGAGAGAATTCCTTCGGTTTTGTCTCTTTTGTTGTGTTCCGCTGTGTCTCCAATTACAGGTTCGATCTTCAGTACGTGCTCCTCGACAAGACCTCCAAGGAGGCAGACAAGCGCCTCGCAGAGCACGTCCTGAGGGTGCATCAGAGCGGTGCCCCGCCTCTGGCAGACAGGGAGTTCGAGCCCTTCAATGCGGATTTCATCAGGAAGTACATCGCCCTCGCGAGGATGAAAGAGCCGACAATTCCTGCCGACTTGCAGGACAAGATTGTCAACAGGTGGGCGGGCTCACTGACCTCTCTGTGGGCGGGGTGGTTGAACGGGGGGGGGCGGCGCAGGGAGGGCGTGGGCGTGCGCGTCGTTTTTAGTTGAATTCATCCTTTGCGTTATCGGTAGGGTGGACAGACCATCTGAAACCCAAGCCTTTCAGTCAACTGCTTGCTTCCCACCCCCCTCTCTTCTCTTCTCTGCAGCTACGCTCAGATGCGGTACGCAGAGCGGATGGAGGCCCCCGACGACAGAAAGTCCTACACGACGCCCCGCACACTCCTCGCAATCCTCCGACTGTCCCAGGCCCTCGCCAGACTCCGACTGTGAGTGTGTGAGTGAGTGGGTGGGGCAATCAGAATGAACGTTGATCTTCAACCATTTTCTCGTAGGCATCATTCCACTGCATTCGCTCTCGATCTTTTAGACAGTTGCCTGCCTGACCCTGTGTTGGTGAGAGAACGAATGGGTGAGCGGGGAAAAGTGACTGCGTGAGTGGGTTTGTATAAGATTGAGAGCGTGGGCGGGACACTTCAAACGATTTGATTCGTCATCTACATGTTTGATCTTCTTTCCACTCCGTTGCCTTCTGCTTTTGTGTCTCGCTTCCCCTTTCTCCTCAGTGCCGCTTTCAGAGAAGAGCTGAATTTTAAGGTTTTTTCCCCTTTTCTCTCTCGCATTTTCACAGTTATTCTTGCAAGAAACCAAGCATGTCTTCTTCCCTTTTTTGGTGTCCCACTTCTTCTCGTCCTCCGCTTTGCATCTTTTTCTTGAAATCGGTGTAAAATAGTGCGTATTGTCACCTTGATCGAGACAACCCTTCCCTTCCTTTGTCTGTCTGCAGCTCCGACAGTGTTGAGGAGCCCGACTTTGACGAGGCTCGGAGGTTGATGAGGGACTCGAAACGCTCTGTTGCGAATGACGAGGAAGAGGAGGAAGAGGAGGGGGCGGGGAGACCTCAGGACTGGAAGTCCGACATCTTCAGCATCCTCAAGCAGCTCGCAGAGCAGGAGAGGGACAGACTCATCAGCAGACACCGACAGAGACGGCAGAGGCAGAGAGAACCGGCAGAGGAAACAGAGCCCTTCCGACCCGATGTGTGGGTGGACATTGCGGCCTTCGAGAACCGTTGTGAAGTTGCGGGGTACACGGGTGAGCAGGTCGACGCCACTGTGGATGAGTACGTGGACCTGGGGGTCGTCCTTGCCGACAACGAGGGGACACGGCTCAAGGTTCTCGACATGGACGAGAGCAACGATGTCGACATGGGGGCCTAATTTTTTGTGTGTGTGCGTCTTTCTTTCTCTGTTGTGCCCTGCCCCTCCTTCCGTAGCTGCCTCCCTCACAGGTCTGTTCTAGACCGTGAGCTGCCGGACAGATTGATCGCAGATTTGTTTGTAGACAGACAGACAGACAGACAGACCAGACAGACAGAGACCGATGAGGCAAGACAGACAGGCGTAGAAAGAGACAGAGAGGAAAAGAGAGAGAGAATGTGTTCCGTAATGGCACCCTGCAAGACTCTTCGTCTTAATTCCCAGCCGGCCTCTCTCTCTCTTCTTGCAAAGTTCGAAAGGGAACACCATCACTCTTTGCTTTTGTGTATAGTGAGTCCCCCGAAGCCGCATTCTCTTTTTCTGGCAGGAAGAGAGGAGAGAGAAAGAGATAGAGAGACACTTTTACTTTTCGGGACCCAGGAAGACAACCGCTAACAGACAGAGAGGTGCGTGGAGAGAGAGGAATGTCCGAAGCGCGTTCATTCTCCAGAATGCTCCACTGAAGGTGAGTAGTTAGTTGCTTTGAATCTGTTTCATTCACCTGCACCCGACAACCTTGCCAGAGTGAGTTGAGAGAGGCCAGAGGGACTGCGGGCGGACGCAAGAGACAAAAGTGCACCCACTGCTTCGGCAGTGTGAGTCTTCTCAGCCTGTCTCCTTGGTCTTTCTGCCTCCAGCGAGGGAAACGACAGATGCAAGTGGGTGGCTGGGAATGAATGCGTAGCGCAAAGCCGGCAGACCGCGGCAGTATGAAAGAGCTCTTCTTTCCTTTTTCTGTAATATCTTTCTCTGGCTTGAGGCGTGCTGCATGTTGTTCAGCTTCAATTCTCGTGAATGCGTGTATGACTGGGGAATCGTAAGAGTGAGTCTGGTAACGAGTCAATGTGTCACAGCGTGGAATCCGGTGTTTACATTCCTACATGATTCCGTCCACTTATCGCATTAAATGTTTTGAGTTGTGAATTAATTCATAGTGCCGCCGTTGTGCACACATTGACAATGAAACAATATGTATGTGTTTGTTGCTCGCTATGCTGCCCTGGCCCATACATGATTTGTTTGTACATTTTATTTGGAGATATTATGAAATATATATTGATTTTTTTTTGGGAATTGAATGAATTGAGACGGTTAAAGCTGGTGAGTACTGGTGAGCCACCACTTTAGGCTCTGGTCAATATATAGTATTGATTTTTTACTTGATTGATTAATTGATTGATTGATTGATTGATAGGTTTGGCTCGATCACAATCATGATGTATCGTCAACTTCAATGTTGATTAACTATGTTAGGTATATCATGATGTATTATCTGATGTATTACTATTTATGTAAGATTAAGGGGATAAATTGATTTAGATCAATTAATTATTTACTATTATTTATGTGAGGAGACCCATTCCTTTTCCCGTGTATGAGGGGATAAAAAAACAGCTGCTCTCACATGCAGTGCAACAGCGGAATCTAGCGGAATCATAACGATTTTGGAGTTGCATTTTCGGGGCACCTGGAATAGAAAACAGCCACCTACCTTCGTGGCCCTGCATTACCGGCGCCGCGCACCCCGCGGGCCGGGCCTGCATGCTGCGGCGCCGCCGCGGCGGGCGCAGATGTCTCGAGTGGAGACGAAGACGTATCAGCATGATCCGTCTGGATGAAGTCCTACCAAATTAAAGGTGCTGACATGGTGCTGACGATATTGACAGAAAGTACCGAGTATCGATAATATCTAGGAACCTGCAGCGTTCCATATGCTTGCAATTGCACGGTCTGGTAAGCGCACCTGGCTCACGTGTCGCAGGGGATTCTCCCCTTCTCTCCGCTCCGAGATCTGTGTGTCACACGCGATGCGATCTAGTGCTCCTTTCTGAAGCGCAGTCCGTCTGCGGCTTCCGATTCACAAAAGTTCGTTCGAAAGAAAAGGAAAGGCGTTTTGCAGTATGTTGGTCATGGCAAGCAAAAAACCGGCCCCTCGGCTGCTCTTCTACGCCATCTTCTTTGCTGATGTGGTCCTCGGAGTTCTAATGCTGTGGCTGACAAAGGAAGTGACGGCACAGTCCTGGTTCTACTTCCCCTGTGTCACGGGGCTCTGCTATGTAGCTTCGTGCCTATTTTGTCAAAAGGGGCTCCCGGAATTCTTGCCATCCTTCAAAATATTTCAAGGGGCGTTTCCGGGGAAGGCGGGGCTTCACTCTCTTGCCGTTGTTCTGTTCTACGTCTCCTCCTTGACCTGCCTTTCCTACAACAGCATGACTCAATACTTCGCCATGCTCTTTCTCGCCCCTGCCTTCCTGCACACCATCAAGTTTCCCAATGACCGGAGGGGAATCATTGGAGGGGGGATCTCAATTTTCATCGCCGCCGCCAACGGCCCCAAAGAGCCGAGCTCGGGCTTCAGATTCGGTGCCGACACCGCTCCTCACATGGAATCCTGGGTGGCAGGGGTCCTGTACCTCCTCTGGCCCCCCATCTTTCTGGTCCTGGTAACTCTGCAGGCGCGTGCCAACCGCACACGGTCCAACGCAGTAGAAGGAGACAAGGCGAGCGGTGCGAATGGAAGAAAGGCGGCGGCCCGAAACACGGCGAGGGAGACGGGGGATCCGGACAGTTCGTTTCTCTTCGGGAGAGAGGACGTGGGGGTGATGGTCGTGTGCGCCCTTTTGTTTGATCAGCTGATGCCCTTTCGGGCTCGGTCGATCTGGGAGTACTACGTGACCCCGCGATTTGTCTTCATCCTCTTCCTCGGATGCGCCCTGTTCGCAGCCAACCACCTGACGGCTGAGCTGCTCTTCAAAATGTCCGTGCTCCTTTTGATGCTTGCTGCAGCCGTCTTAATTTTCCTCGAATTTGTCGTGCTCGAACCACTGGCACTGCTCTGGGTGTGTGAGAGTGTATCTTTCTTCTTCTGCGAGCAGTTTGAGTTCAAGGGAAGCTGGAAGAATTCTTGAAATTCTCTGGTTTGGGTCGGATTCGATCTCAAAATGTCGAGTTTCACTTCCTCCGGCTATTTTTGGACTGTCTGTAATGGCTTTCTCCTCTGTGTTTCGATTCCGTCTCCAATGCAGGCAAAAGAACCTCCTGGCAAGTGCCACATTTGCACCCTTACCCCAGCACCCAGGAATGCCTGGCAGAGGGGGGCAGGGGGGAGAGGGCGTCGGGTCGGAAGAGGATGGCAGCGCTGGGCTTTGTCCGTCTCTTCTGCCCTCTGCCCTGTGGTTGCCTGCATTGCTAGAGAGCTCAGTGACGTCTGAGGAGGACAAGCCTTTGTTGTTCCTCCTCTCTGGGGCCTGCAAGTTCATCCTCATCGTGTTGGTCGAGGCCTTCATCAGGGGACTGAGGGGACTCCATCTGGTGGCACTCGCTGCGGCCGTGCCTGCGCTGTTCTGCGTTGGAGTGCCGCCAGAGCGAATCGGGGCAAGCGCAGGGGGCGGCTACCAGTCCCATGGGGTCGGTGGGCAAGAAAATATTTGGATTTGGGACTCTACTGTGTCTCCCTCTCTTTGTGTGTCACCCCGCTCCTTTCTTGTGTATCGGCTTGCTCTGATTCCCTTTGTCCATCTAGCGCGGCAACGCGAAAGGGACTTAATTCCACGGCCCGAATTCGCGTTTTTCTTTCTTTCTTTCTTTGCATTCGTTGACTCCACCTGGACCTTCATCGATCCATCCCTTCAGTGGACCGCATGGGGGGCTGGTGCATCTGCTGGCTGCATGGATGGCTGCATCGCTCGCCCAAGGAGCAATCACACCGAGAGAGATGCACAAGAATGCTTCTCAGACAGGTGGAGGAAGAATGCGATGCATCCATTCGTTGTGTTCCGAAGCACGAAGACACCCTCTGTTTGCCTGTGTGCAGGTGCGTTATTTTGAGGACCCATCATGGCTTGCCCTCCACCAGGGGGGGAGGGGAGTGTCCGTCTCCGCAGCCGCACGGCAACTGATGCCCCTGGGGATGAGCGCCAACCCTGCAGACAGGGCGCAGAGCCTCGCGATGAGACCACGAAAAGTGGACGCCATCACTCTCGCTACAGGTGTGTTCGGATTCGCTTGTCTGTTTTTTGTTGCCGTTAGGACTCTTGAGGGGAAGAAGACGTGAAATGCGCGTGGCCTGTTTTCTCCATGTAGATTGGTTGATTGTGCGAAGGGGACTTCCCTTCCCTCCTTTCGTTTCCGTCGTTTCTGTCTGGTGGAGCAAGAAGGGGAGTGAAATGGAGGGCACAAAGAGCCACAGTGTCCCCTGACAGTACTGAGAATGGAGAAGAGAAACGGAGGAGAGAGACAAGGGGAGGGAGGGCATGAAGCGGAGACTGAAAGAGGAGGCAGAGAGAGATTGAACGCGTTGGAATAGGAGCCCCGCTTCTCACTCCTTCTTTCCTTCTGACAAGAAGAGAGGCAGAAATAAAAGGGAGGAAAGAGATTAGTGGACAAAGGAAGAGAGAGGCAAAACGAAAGAGGAAGGAGAGGAAACCAGGAGAAAAGAATGGAAGAGGGAAAAATATGCGCATGTGCAAAAAGAGACTAGACCTTTCTTACGGTTTGTTTCTTTTCTCTTTCGCGTCTTACCATTTCCTCCTTGCCCGCCCCCCCCCC
>JAHBMJ010002064.1:77038-105970 GCA_018398765.1 Chromera velia | reverse complement strand
AAACAGTCTCCTTCCTTCTCACACCCTATCCTTCCTCCTCCCACAACAAGTTTCCTAAAACTCAATCCCCACAGATTCACTGACTTGTGAGTATGTCGCCGTGCCCCCATAGTATTACTGTTTATTTAGAAAGCGACATAAAGTTTCTGAGACACAGCTAGCGAACCTACCTCCTCTTGTCGCTCTTTCTTCTTCCTCACAAACCTCACCTCCAACACCGAAACAGCCACCCCGGACATACTCCGAGCTTCTCGCAGAATCCAGCAATCCCCCGTCTTCCTCCTCCCTCTGCACAGTGCAGTAGGGCCCCTTGCAGAAGGTTCTGCCGTGCGCACCAGCGTCCCCCTCCACTCGGAGATCACTGCACCTGCAGTCAGTACATACACACACAGGGAGTTCCCCACACACCGAGGCACCACGCAAAAGCAAACAGAGAGCGATAAGAAAAACAACTTGAAGTCTTCCCTCCAGACTTCTCTTCCTACAAGTTCTTTCATCAATGGGGCACTTGTTAGGCATGGGCATCTTGTGCTCCATCGCAGCCAGAAACGGCCGTCAGCTCCTTCAGTCTTCGTCTCACTCCCTCCTCAAAAATTCTTCTTCCGGTCTTCTCCTCGCCCCAGTCCATTCCCATCCGGCTCCTCTCTTCATGGCCGAGCAGGCAGCGAGGACGAAAGACACAGGCGATTCCATCTCCAGAAAAATCTTCAGCAGGAACCCAAAGCAAACGACAAAGAACAAACAACAAACAGAAGACGGAATCTCTTCTCCCTTACTGACTTTTCCACTGGCAAACTGGCATAGTACTATGATTAGTGCAGACCTTGTACACAGTGGTAAGAAACCTCTGCCCGTTTTCTCTTCTTGTCAATACAACAAAGTTTCAGAAAGCCAACAAACACTGCCTCCCCGTGTAACCAGAAGCTTCGCTAACCAATCTGTTAAAGGTGTACGGGGCTCAATCTATTATAATGGCTTCTTAGCAGTGTGGTGGCTAGATGGCGGAGGCTCAACATACAGACTGGTCTTGAGGGAGTTCACTAGACAGAAGGTTTGACAATCAATGGTCATACTGCTAAGTCCATCATCATACCCTTTCAATGGCTTCAAACAGAACGCATGCTTCACTACAAGTATCGATCAGTGCACAGACACACGCGCTCATCGATCCTGCGCCCATACTCCGTGCAAGCAGTCCGTGAAGCAGATAAGTGCCCCGCCAGCCTCGCGGCGGCGCCTCGTACAGGCCCTACAATCGTCGTCTGCTTAGACTAGTGGCCTAGCCTTCGAGGCTTCCAACTAAGCTTCCAACGTTCGGCAAGAGATAAGCCCAGCAGCCCCCCCCCCAAGGAGAAAGCACACGACTCTAGGCCCATCTATAGATGACTAAACCGCAAAAAACTGATCAAGTAGAACCCAAAGTGCTGAACCTAGAGTGTTGTTGTCAGAGGTGCACGTGGGACTCTAGATATGAAATAAGAACCCTACCAGTGTGGTGGCTCTAACTGGAGCATAAATCTTCAGATGGTCTTGAGGGAGTCCTATATCATAAGGTCTGACAATCAATGGTCATACTGCTAAGTCCATCATCATGCCCTTTCAATGGCTTCAAACAGAACGCATGCTTCACTGCAAATATTGATCAATACATAGACGCACGCGCTCATCGATCTCACGCTCATGCTCCGTGCGAGCAACCCGTCAATCAGATAAGTGCCCCACCAGCCTCACGGCGGCGCCTCGTACAGGCCCTACATCTGCCCGCTCGCCAAGGCCGACATCCACGCTCGGCTCACATTTCCTTTCTTTTCTCTCACCGTCTCTCACTCTACATCTGCCTGCTCTCAAAACAAACGAACTAATAAAAATAGGAATCAAGTAACCACACGACACCAATCAACAGGCTTTGATCTGCACAGACATCTGCAGTTGACCTCCGAAACGTAAGTGTTTGGCTCAGTACACGCTCTTACGCCATCTGCTGGAGCCTCTGGGCGCTCAATTACCAGTCGACTGTTCAGGGTACACGCTGGCCTCCAGTCTTAAAGGACCGCAATGCCTCCCATCTCCAGCCCACAACACACTCAGTGTGCTGCACACGCTACCCTCTCTACACCTCTCCGTTTTATCTTCTCCCCTCGGGCCCCCCGCTGCGCCAAGGCCAAATTCGCACGTAGCATGCTTATTGATGTGCAGCTCTGTGCTACTTCAGACATACTTAGTTCGTGCTTCCATTCTCCAAACACTGTCTGCTGCTACCCCTACTGTGAGGTGGTGGTGTTCTGCTCGATGCTCTGCAGAACATGTCCAACCTGCTGGGTGAACTCTGCAAGAATCTCCGAAACACTGCGACTACACATGCATAAATGCAACCACAAACGGTGTGCGCTTGTTTTTGAACAAGACCATCATGGAATTGGAGAACACGATTAAACAGAATCAATACACTCTCAGTGACTCTCTCTGATCTGCACTCTTCTTGTTCGCTGCGTTAGTGTCATGGTCACTTATTCTGCACTCATGCTGGCTATTCTCCCCACTCAGCTCTTCATTCTCTTCTTACATGTACTGTCCCACGTGTTCTTCTGTTCTCACTCAGTCTCTGCACACAGAAGAGACTACAACTTGCTCTCTGCACACACCTCTCAGTCACACTCAACCTTGAGCGGGACCCAATTAAACGACTCAAGGGAGTAGCACAGCAACCGTAACAAAGCAGCGAGAGTTCCATGGATACTCCATTCCTTTCCACTCCGTCTGTCTCTGATTTAAGAATAGAACAGACACAGAGTGACAAGGATTGTGAAGAGACCTATGCCCCTCTTTTCAGGTGTACTTTCTCTTCTGTTTCTGTCATCTGCGCGTCTTTTTTGGAACTCATCTACTTTCTTATATTTCCATTCACTCTCCCCCCCAACACCCAGACAGACAGACACACAGAGGGAAAGTGAAGACAACAGGTAGAGACAGCCAGAGAAACAAAGCACTCGCATGATCCCTAACGTGTATCCAGACGACAGCTCTCGACTTCTTCTCTCTTCCCCCCTTGGCCCAGATAGGACAGAACCTAGGACAGAACACTCTAGGGAAGTGGAAAATTCATACAACCCCCAATGCAATACGATGATGGACGGAAGGAATGGAATTAGAGTGTAAAGGGGGAAGCAAAGACAAATCAAGACCCATCATCACCATTCTCATCTCCACATTCATTTCCCTACAAGAATTGCTTCTCTACTTCTCCAATGATTGCTCCTTCTTTCTTTCTTCCTGTGTTCTTCTCGTGTGGCAATCTCCTCTCTCACCTCCAATCTTCACTTCATTCTTTTTTTTTTTTCTTTTCTCTCCCTTCATCTCAACCACCTGAATCCCCATGATATCTTCCTATCTGGAGAAACAAGACAGTCAGGATGCAGAGAGACACTGCAAGAGAACGAACTACCCAAAGCTACAACCACCTCAATACACAGTCTCCTTCTTTCTCACACCCTATCCTTCCTCCTCCCAAAACAAATTTCCTAAAACTCAATCCCCACAGATTCACTGACTTGTGAGTATGTCGCCGTGCCCCCATGGCACTACTGTTTATTTAGAAGGCGACATAAAGTTTCTGAGACACAGCCAGCGAACCTACCTCCTCTTGTCGCTCTTTTTTCTTCCTCACAAACCTCACCTCCAACACTGAAACAGCCACCCTGGACATACTCCGAGCTTCTCGCAGAATTCAGCAATCCCCCGTCTTCCTCTTCCCTCTGCACAGTGCAGTAGGGCCCCTTGCAGAAGGTTCCGCCATGCGTACCAGCGTCCCCCTCCACTCGGAGATCACTGCACCTGCAGTCACTACATACACATATAGGGAGTTCCCTCACACAAACCTCCTCAAATTAAAACAAACACACAGAGAACGACAGAGAACTCAAACCTCCTTCACTGAATTTCTTTGCGCAAAGCTCCTCCATAGCTGGGGCGTTTCTTGATGGGCATGGCACCTTGTGCTTCATTGTAGCAAACCAGAGATGACAATCAGTCCATAAGAATGATAATCTCCCTCACACTCCCTCCTCCAAATTTCTTCTTCTTCCAGTTTTCTCCTTGGACAGATCCATGATTCCACTGCCCTTCAGCACTTCAGACAATTGAAAGTGATACTGACTCCATCACTGTCGGACTCCTACTTGCTGATCAGATTGCCAACCATCACTGCTGCCCCGTGTTGCCAGAAGCTCTGCTAACCAACTGTCAGAGGTGCACGTGGGGCTCTAGATATGAAATAAGAACCCTAGCAGTGTGGTGGCTCTAACTGGAGCATAAATCTTCAGATGGTCTTGAGGGAGTCCTATATTGTAAGGTCTGACAATCAATGGTCACACTGCTAAGTCCATCATCATGCCCTTTCAATGGCTTCAAACAGAACGCATGCTTCACTGCAAATATCGATCAATGCACAGACGCACGCGCTCATCGATCTCGCGCCCATACTCCGTGCGAGCAACTCGTCAATCAGATAAGTGCCCCACCAGCCTCACGGCGGCGCCTCGTACAGGCCCTACAGTTATAATATAGCCAGGTGTGTTACAATATTGCATAAAGAGATGGAAGGACAAGAGGCTGAGTAAGGCGGACGTGCTAGGAACGGATCTCAAATGCTTCCCTCCTAGTATCGCTAAGCATAATCAATTACACTTTTAATCTAGACCCTGCATGCGCAACACTAGGCGCAACATTTATTAAAATTTAAAAATCTAGAAAATGTTTTGATGTACATATATTTTTATTTATTACGGTGTGTGACTATCCTAACATTGTGTGGTGCCTCAGCTAAGACGTAGCTTGGAGACACACACTTACAAGGTCTGTTATATAAGGGTTCTGCTTCTAGAGACTGTTATTGACATACGAAAGCTTGATTCATGATTGACTGCATGCATGCGCATGACCTAATTGCAATTCCCTTAATTACATGTACGAGGTTGCTCGGAATGCGCGCACTTCATACAATCCTGACATACGATTTGCGTGCCGTAGCGCGGATTGAAGGCCTCACCACGTTACGTGCCATCTCTCCCTTGAAGCCACGTCCACGCTGGTTATGTAAGTTCCTCATATCATTGCTTTTGAACCGAAAGAGCGTGCAACCGGGTCCAGAGAAAACGCAAAACAAACGATTTTCTCATGCAGTCACTTGATCCATCATCGTCACTTCTTTTACTCTCTCTTCTCTTCTTTGTTCTTCTCTTGAAGTTCCCCTTTCTTTCTTTTTCTTTTTTTTTCTTTTTTTTTGCACTTCATCAAATCTATACAAATCCCTCCAACTCCTTTGACCTTCACGCACACTCCCTTCATCATAGGCTTCACGCAGGCACTTCACCGTACACCCAGTGTACATGCCCCCTCCCTCTTCAAAGCCGCGTCCACGCTCGGTCAGAGAGAGTGTGACGCGCACGAGAACAACAACAGAGAAAAAAAATCAGATACAAAAGGGGCGAAAAACATACATCGGTTTAGTAATATTGTCCTTCCATTCACGGAGTCTACTGGATGCCATAATAGTGCATCTCCGACTCGGTTGGCCCTACAACCACCCCCGGCTCTTTCCCATCTGTTTGATCTGAGTCTCCGTTAGCTTGGTGCTGCTGCTCTGATGGAGATTGTGGACTGATAGAAGACTGCGCTGAAGTGCGGGCGGTCCGTACGCTCCTCATCTGCCGCACTGCAGGTCTCACTTTTGGTACACACGGCATCACACCCCCTCCATTTCCATACGTCTCCCTGTAAAATGTCTCCCCTGTCTGCCCACACCCACGACGTGCCAAAAATGTATGCCAGTCTGCAGTGCCAATTCCCTGAACATTCGGAATCAAGTCTTCCCTTCCCAACCGAAAACGAAAAGACACATCCTCCCAATACTCATGCTGGAGTGGGTTGCGCGGTGGGACAGTCACTGGCGTCTTTAGCTTTTTATGAGCTGCCCGCTTCTTCTCTTTTTTCCTGTCCTTCGCCTCCCTTCTCTCTTGCTGACGCCTGGCCTGACGAGACAGTGTCAAACCATCAGACGAGACTGCAGGTTCCTCCACTCCTTCACTGATTGGAGGCAGAGGAGACCAAGGGCTGTCCGTCTCCTTCTTTTGCCTCACAGCCAACATCGCCCTTTCATGCTTTTCCTGCCTCCTTCTCTCCTTTTTCCCTTGGCGCTTTTGTTTCTGTTTCTCTGCTTTCCCTAGATTCCCACCGTCAAAGTCATTTCCCTGCCTACCTGTCTCCAATTTGAAACAGTTGTGTTGCAAAGACGCACTGTGCGGTCTCTGGCTGTGGATTTCCTCTCTCCGCTCCCAACTTCCAACTCCATACAATGACTCAAACAGGTCCTTTCCCACACCTCCTTCTTCCTTCCTACTCTTTCCGATCCGGCACAGCTCCATTGGAGCGGGCTCACTCATTTGACCATCCCCTCCGGCAAGAGCCATCATAAGGGGTCCATCGCAACGATCGAAATCGAAAGTCGTATAAGATATTGGCAACAGCACGCCTCTATCTCCACTCACGGGTACAGGTCCTCCCTGCACAGGCATTTCCGATCTTATCATTTCTTCCTGCTGGAACGACTGAGCAACACGGTTGTTGTCTCCGTGCACAGGCTCCTCGGCACGCAAGCCATCGAATCCTTCCCCATGGGGCATGTCACTCACTCTCCCATCCCGGGCAGACAAATCGATCTGAGGGTGAGGCAAATTGGTGCCGAACCCCCTCACAGTTCCCTCCTCCACACAGAATTCCGAGGTAGGGGTACCCGGGAGTATGATGCTACTGCGTGTGGGCTTGTATGCAGGCCTTGAGAAGACGTCTCTTGAATGCCCATTTGTTTTACTTCCCACCTCTTTCTTTTTCCTCCTTCCTCCCACTGCTGGGTTCTTATTCTTTTGTTTTGGAGACGTTTTGGCAGCAGTTTGACTGCCTGTCATCCGCATCCACTCAGCTGCTGTCATCCAACGACTACGCTGAGTCTTTGATTTCTCCTTCAAGGGCGTATCGGTAGACGGCGTCAAGAAGTTCTCCCCCCTCTCACTGTCAAGGGGACCGGCAATGTCCAAAAGTCTTCGGGCAATCTCTTGGCCTTCCGAAAGCAAAGATTCTCCATCCTCCTGAACTTCCATGAACGAAACGGACTTGAACTTATCAAATTCGCGCAGGCAAGAGAGGAAACGAGCGTATCGGTCAGGTACCGACATCTTCTGAAACGAAAACAACGAAATGAACAAACGGATCGATGACAATCGAAACAAACAAATGCAGTGACCGACAATGAGACAGCCCTATTCTGGGTACGTTTGTGCAGGGGGTGCATGCAAAGCTCGGCGCTTGACTGCAGTCGAGACAATGCTACAGCGATATACCTGAATGCTGTTCACGACCAGATGGTCAGCGAACTCCCCCTCTTCCTGAGCGGGTCGTACCGCTCTACCACCACCTAACGTTGTGTGGTGCCTCAGCTAAGACGTAGCTTAGAGACACACACTTACAAGGTCTGTCATATAAGGGTTCTGCTTCTAGAGACTGTTATTGACATACGAAAGCTTGACTCACGATTGACTGCATGCATGCGCATGACCTAATTGCAATTCCCTTAATTGCATGTACAAGGTCGCTCGGAATGCGCGCACTTCATACATTCCTAACATACGATTTGCGTGCCGTGGCGCGGATTGAAGGCCTCGCCACGTTACGACTATTACTAGTAGAAACCCAACTTGGTACGATGTTCAATAAAATCATGTCACAGGCGTCTTTAACTAACTAGATCTGGAACAAACAAGGGGACGCATCTTTCCCACAGGCCCAATCAATCACAAAGCCGCATCGACACTGATGCATTCACCAGCAAGAGACTCCCATCCTTCGAACAGACTGCAGCCCTAGTAGAGGTATGTTGACAACGCCCACGGGCAGCACATCACACCCAGTCCCGCCTGCGCGGGAGGTGCGCAAACATTTCTTTCTGTAGAGATGAATCTTTCTTTTTTTCTTTCTTTCTTTTTAATTGGGTGCGAAGCGAATGGACTTGAGGATCACGGGACACAGAGAGAGCCACGCAGACAGAACAAAAAGCAAAGAAAGAAAGAAAGAAAGAAAGAACGAAGGAAAGAGGGAAGCAACTGAACAGGAAATCAAGCAGGCAGCAAGGCAGATAAGCAGTCGGGCGAGCAAACAGACGACGAAGATGTTAGCACACAGTTTCTGGAAAAAGTTACGGGAAGAAATGCATAAACGAAAAAGCCGGGAAAATCCAACAACGAGACAAACCTGAATTCGAGTGAACATCCTTCGAAACTCTGTCCGGCTGTTTGTCAATCTGTCTGACTCTCTTTCTTTCTTTCTTTCTGCTTTGCAGAGATTTGGGATGTGGTTTGAGGCAGCGAGATCTTACGCAAAACAGTATCTGAAAAAAGGTCTCTGCCACGAAAAAGTACCCTCAAATTCTCTTATCAAACCCACCTGCTCGCTTAACAATTGTCCTGTTTTTTTTTTGTGTCTTTGAGCGCCTTCTCCGTGTTCAGTCATACGGGCATGGCAGCAGAAGACGGAAATCGATCGGGACTTTGAAGGAATCATTGACTTCTTCCTGGCATATTCAGAGAGTCCTTCTGGATGCGGCCTCCCTCCCTCCCACCTACTGGACCTCGCCCTCTTTCTTTCCCTTTCTGGTGGGAGTGCACAAGCATCAAAGAAATACAAGACAAGGTGTTGAATTAAATCCTGCGAATTGAAGAAGTGTAGTGGTACACTCACTTGGAGCGTGACTTTCGTCATGCAGAACGCAAACCAAATTTAGCTGCAGTGCTCCATTTGACACCCCTGCCTTCTCTTATGATTTTTCGTCTTTAATCTCCTGTATTCGTTCCTTTCCTTTGATCAACACTGCTGAAGACAAGCAAGCACCGAAATCACGACGATGATTGGAGTTGGTTCTTTTTTTAAGTGCCCCGCGAAATTTTACTTTGACTCTTCACCTTTCCGTTTTTGTTTTCTGTACATGTCTACATTCAGTGCATGTAATTCCATCTTCTTTCTAGAAAACAGTGGGGGTCCGCAACTGCAATCTTCTCTGCAAGTAGTCAGTCAGAAGCGCCGGTTTAGTTGTAGCTGTTTCCTCTCTGTCTTGGTCGACGAGGATTGACTCCTTCAGGTGATTCCATGGATGGACAAGAGCCGTCAGCATTTTCTTCTTCCAACACTCCTCTTTCCTCTCCCCGTCCAGTCTCTCTCTCTCTCTCTCTCTCTCTCTCTCTCTCTTTCTTTCTTTCCTTCCTTCCATCTTTCTCCAAATTTGAGAAACCCGGTCTCCTCTGTTTTTACAAAGTTGTTTGTCTCCTCTCTTCCTTTCTCTCGAGAGATAGCACAGCCGAAGAGAGCGGAGAGTGGACGCCGCCTGAGGACGCATGCGCATTCATTCGATTTGCATGAGCACTGCAAGGGGGGAGCTCGGCGACCGGAGGAGAGACCGGTTCTATCTGCACATCCTCAGGCGCCTCGTCAGACCCGTTCAGTACTGCTTCCCGTCCCTCAGAGCATGGGCTCCCAGCAGGGCGACCCTCAGCCCCATGTTGCCATTCGTGTCTTTCAGAACGACCTTCCACTGCATGGGAAGAATTGAAAGAAAAGATGCACACACCTCCATGAGAGAAAAGGTTGCTCGGATCACTTCAATGATACAACAAAAGTCCTGACAAAGCACACAACAGATGGAAAAGTCAAGCAGAGAGACAGAGACAGAGAGATGCTGCACATCAAGATAGAGCCAGAGCTGTACAAAATAATGAAAGGCCAACCGACCGAGCCACAAAAAGCAGAAAAACGAAAAACGGGGGGGCACTTTCGTTAACCAAGACAGAACAGCAACACAGAAGAGGAGAAACGGATAGAAAGAAACGGGAAGAGAGGGAGAGACAGCAGTAGCGAGAATGATAGAAAAAGAGATCTGGTGAAATGAGAAGAAGGAAATGTCCATCCACGGACCCCTACAAAGCAAAAAAGGCCCACAGAACGAAAGATCGGTTCAGGGTGATCTAAGTAGGCCAGCAGACGGAAACTCATGTGAAGAGAAATGGATGAGAAGGAAAGCAAAACACCAAAGAAAGAAAGAGGATCTCTGTGTACCTTCAAGTACGTGATTTTCCTCTGGACTTCGTTCCTTTAACGGAGAGTCACCTCCACTCGATGGTCGATCTCTCTCCTCACTTGACTGGCTCCTCTCCTCTTTGTCGTTCTGTCCGTCTTCTGCCTCTTCCTCTGCTAGAGGAGTCAGATGGAAGTGGAAACTGTCTTGTCTTTGCCTGTTTTCGTTTTCATAAGGTGATGGGAAGCTTCGGGGTGTGTCTTCTTCTCTTGTGCTGTTGTGTGTGCCCTTCTGTCGCGCGGAGGGAGTGATTGACCCCCCGAAGCTCTTAATGCTTCTGACGCTCCTAGTGACCTGCTGCAAAGCTGCCTGGAGCTTTCTGTCAATTCCGTTGACGATCATTGTAGCGAATGCAATCAGAATCCCAAAGGCAGTCGAGGTCACGTCCAAAATCACAAAGACCTTCCCTCCCGTATCCTCCGACAAGTAATTCCAGAACCCCACCGTCAAGACAATTGAGGCAACTAGAATAACAACTTCACAGAAAGCAGAGACACCGTAGATCCACAGGATCGCAGACTGAGAGAGCATATTCGCGGGGAACGCATACTTGCCTGCAGATGTACCGGAGGGGGACAGGGGACACGGGGAGGCCAATCAGAAATCGACGGAATCAAGCGCGCATGGAGTCAACAAAGCATCTCCTTCAAAAGCCCGTGAATCAACAGACCAAAAAAACCACGAGACCACCAACCAGCCTAGCAGCTTGCCAGCGGGGTCGAGAAGATGCCAATCAAAAAGCCAATTGCAGCAAAGGCGAGTCGATTGGTCAGCATACCACCAAAGAGTATCTTGCAAGAAATGCCTCCCTCTATATACTGACAGACTTCTTAATTGAGGACAGACCTGCGAGGGGTAGCATGTCCAGAACAGCGAAGGCAACCACTCCATAGCATCCGGCCAGGTGCACATTGTAGGGCAGGTCTGTCTTCGCACGGAGAAAGAATATGCCTGCTGCGATGTCCGTCGAGATGTCTACGTATTCCGAGGCGATC
This sequence comes from Chromera velia, assembly GCA_018398765.1. Lineage (NCBI taxonomy): Eukaryota > Chromeraceae > Chromera > Chromera velia. The sequence goes on along the minus strand of JAHBMJ010002064.1, from coordinate 94,804 downwards.
TTCAAAAAGTTTATGAGCGTTGCATGCAAGGCGTTCTTTGCCAGCATTGGGGAGAAGAGTCTGATTCCCCTGACGCCAAGATGTCTTAGACGCCAACAACAAGCTTCCTTCTTTGGCGGCTCGAGTTCTGGGTCTGCGGTTTCTCGTCTTCGCTGAACATTATCACGGTGCTGTTGCAGGCCACGGATATACGACACCGTGTAAATGTGCGGGAGCGTGAGGATCAAAAAGACGACAGCCGTACCCAGAACAGAGCCACCCCCAAAAGGACGGTAGTAAAATTGAAGGACACCCCAAACGGTTGCTGCCGTAGCACATATGATTGCCTGTACTGCTTTAAACAGGAGAAACGACTGAAGAGGCAGGAAAAATTCTGAAATGACTTGAGGAGTGCAGAATGAAACCGCGAAGAAGCCGCTTGTTGCCAAGAGGTTTCCCTCTTCTTCACCGAACTGTCTTGATGGAAAGACAAAGATAAGCCACGCCATCGTTGCTGCACACAAAAACTGGAGAGTGACGAGAAGGATGGGCTGCCATAGAGGCGTTTTTTCCAAAAAATGACGAAGCGAAAAGTCCTTCAAAGTGGGCCACTTGAATTTTCCGTTTTGCTCTGTCCCGGTCATGATGCATGGTTCATATCAGCGCGCACACAGTATAGTGATCCGGTTTTCTGTCTTCTGTTCAATGAATCCGTTGAGAACAGAGAGGGGGATTTCTTACGAAGTTCATCCCTCCCACACTATCATATGAAGTGAGGATCGTCGAATGTTCGCATTCACGCAGTTGTCTGACCTGCATGCATGCACAAACATGGAGCGCCGGTTGGGGACGCACTAAAAGACGCGAGTTCGAGTGAAGCAGAATTAAGGTCAGTCGAAATTAAAAATGTGTGTCGCGCGGGGGGGTCGCGCGGCAATTCAGCTAGGCCCCTACAATGATGCATGGTAACTGGAAGTGAACTGTCACTGATCAACTAAATAGACAAAAGGCTTAGAAGACAACGACTATGCATGTTAAACTTTTAAATTAAAAAAGTGCTTATAAACAAAAGTCAGTCAAAGTCAGTCGATCATCAATCCATGCACTTCTTTTTTTATGATGGGTCTATATTTGTTTTGCAAAAGTTCCTCAATCTTAATTTGTGACTTGCTCTTTAAATTCATTGTTTGTGAATATCTATGAATTGCATTCCCTTATCCACTGCCTTATTATAGTCGCCCCTAACAATAAATGTCATGAAAAAAACAATATACCAAGCAAAAGGTAAGCAAAGGGTAAGATAGAAAGCCTAATGCTTCGCAATGCTAAGAAATGACACTAACTACGCCGACATGCTTTATGTATGTTAACTATATTAGGAACTATTTAATTTTTTTCTTTTTAAAACCATTAATTATATGAAATACATTCGGTTCAGTCTAGAAGTTAATTTTAATTCGTAAAGTGCATCCGGTAATTATTCATGGTTATTCATGGTAAGAATCAATTATTATAAAAATAAGAAAGTAAAAGCTCAATTAATTGAAAAAATATCTTATAGAAGCTTATATAATAGTAATTAACATATGGTTTCTTTATTAAATTGATGATAGAAAAACCTGTGATCGAGCTGGTTTTTAAATTTATAATTAAGAACAACTAATTCATTTTACAGGCATTTCAAAAAGTTAAGAAAACCCAAAACTTTGAAACCTTCCTCTCATGTAGCTTTTCTCAATCCCACTCACCTCAGACTTAAAGTTATGCAGTGGTTCAATGGAATCAATGCTTCCTCCTGTGGCCGCTTTCTTGTTTCCCTCGTGAAGAACATGGCTCCTCCTCTCCCAACCCCTTATGATTATTGATTTCCTCGAGCGAGATTCCACTCTCTCCTAAGTCCCGACTCGATCTACGGGGGCAAGTCGGGCCAACGGCAGCTCTGAGAACTTGTACCACAAATCGCTGTTCCTGTGGTCGGGCAGAGGGACAAGCATCGGTCAGTCACATACACTGCATATGCCGATACCTATTTATGGATAAGAACTGGTCGAAAATGAAAACCAGAATCATGAGAGGTCTGCGAAGAGAAGGGAATGCTGATTCCGATGGATCACGGGTCTAGCTGCAAGTCTCCTTAATTGGCCCCTCTTTGTACCGTCCCTTTCACGACTGAAACCCTAAGTGCTCCACTTTCCCAACGTACCTCCGGACACGTTTTGAACCCCATTTTGTCGCTCATGAACCTGAGGACCTCCTCTGCGGAGACCCGAAAGTCTCCGTCCCTGTCGATCGCCCCAAGGTCCTCTGGAGAGAGAGTGCCGTCGTGGTCTGCGTCCAGCCTCATCCAGATCTCATTCCAGACGCGGGACGCCCACAGTTTCAGAAGAAGAACCTACACACACACACACACACATACACACACACACACACACACACACACAAACATACACACAGAGAGAGAAGAGTCAGAGAGGGCTGACACCATACACAAAGGTTTTTTCCCCTCTGCTTCGGCCGTGAGAATAGATGGGAGGGCTTTGCAGCGCATCTACCCAGAAAGAAAAAAACAAAGACAGAAAACTTGAAAGGAGCGAGGAATAAAGGAAGAAACGTCAGAAAGAAATGCCTACCTACCTCACCTGTGCGTTCATATGGAAATCATCTCTGATCTGCAGCCTCTCCTTGTTCTCCTCTTTTGAGAAGAAACTGGCAAGTGAGGGAGGGCCGGAGACGGCATCAAGCTCCGATGGGACGCACAGAACAGAATACTCCCGCTCTTTTTCCAATCTCTCTCCTTTGATTCCAACAACAGACCCGTCGTCCCCAACCTGCACCCCCTCGTCGCATTGAAGCAGACACCACACGCTGCCCATCTCTTTTCGACTTTCCCTCATTGCAGAAGAGATCAACCATCCAGGAAGCCGCACCACTGCAAGGTTCACGTGACTGTGTATCTCACTCTGCAACGTCTCTAATGTAAAGACCTCTGCCTCCTCATACTCCATCCCCCCCCTCATGTTGCCTCCTGCAAGAAGGCAGAGCTCGGGCGAGTACCTTGCGGCCCCCTCTAGAAGTTCTGTACAGAGAAAAGTCCCCACACTCACAGGACCAGACCGCGCCCCTACGGAAGACAACGGGCGGAATCTGTCGGGTATCGCGGTCAGTTGGGTGTCTCGCAGAGATTTGAGGACCAGGGAGGACTCATCCACAACTTTTTGGACCTCAGCGTTGGGAGCAAAGCTGCAGACATCCACAATTTCCAGTTTGATTTCGGGTTGAGGACACTGCGCATCACGCCAACAGATGTCGATAACGGCTGCTTTTCGTGCATCACACCCCGGTTTTACCAATCGCGTCCCATGCCAATCTCGGTTGACTACATGGTGATCGTGGCCCGACAGGATCAGCGGAAAGTCAAAGTCCCTGCATGTTCGCTCGTCCTGGAACTCGTAAAGATGGCAGAGGGGAAGGACAAGATCGACCCCATCCTCCTCTTCCAGCTTCTTCTTGTACAGCTCCAACGTATCCCAAGGGCACTCTATGGAAGCGCCACCGAAAGGGGCACCGCCACTGTAGAGGACTGGGTCGTTGGTTAGAAGTCCAACCAACCCAAGCTTTCTCTCATTTTGGCCGTCGGGGCTCTTACAACTGACGATTGCCCTATCACTTTGTAAGTGCATCATGGCGTGGCTTTGCATATTCGTGTTGATCCATGTCCCCTCATACTCCTCTATTCTCTTGCATACATGTCTGTGTGGTATGTCGTTCTCGTGATTCCCCCAGGTGAGAAAGTCGATCCCTGTTGCATTCAGACATCGCACCATTCCCTTACCAAAATCCAGAGAGCTGAGCAAATAGGGAGCAAGGAAATCACCTGTCAGCATGCTCACGCATGTTGTCTCCGGCTTCTCCTTCTTTTTTTCTTTGATCAGCGTTCGCAAACTCGGAAAATTCTCCAACGTGTACACGTCTGTCACCTGTATGATACGAATGCTTGCCTCAGAGCTATGAGCAGATGTCTGTGCCCCCATTCTGTGAAAGAGTCTGTCCGAGTGGGTCGCTCACGAATTGCCTGACCTTAAAAAAGTCTAGATATATATATATATATACCTCCCGAAGTCAGAGATTCAGAGTCACTCAATCATGGACCTGTAGCACGGGAAACAAATCCATCGGCTTGTCCCCGCTGAGCACGATGTTGAACTTCGTCGCTTCAAGAGTGTGGTGGTAGGATGAAGGAGAGACTTCGCGCTGCCAGTGGGGTTCCGTATCATTGCAACTGTCATATATATGGGAAGCTTGACCGCAGGCGCGCGATTCGTTCGTTCGTTCGCGCGCGGGACGACGGGGACATACGGGGACCGACCAGGTTAATTGACGTCCTCAACTCGATCCGACGCGTCTCTCAGCAACACGCGTCTCTGCGTGTCAGTCTGAGTGAGTACGTTAGGAAGTGCTAGATCGTGCCAGGCTCAGCAGGACGCAGAGCTAGATGATTTCTGCCATCCTGCTTTCGAAGATCGAAGCAATTACAGCTTTCTGTGAGATGACACAAGCGTTTGAAAGATTGCAGGGCCCGTATTCAGTTGTGAGGCTGTCGTGACTCTATCTACTCCCTCGAGGAGCCCTTAATTTGCGGAAGGAAAATGTATCAGTACTTCTCGCGACTGACAAATCTGATCTCCTGCCGCCCCTGCGTGCTTGCGAACAGAGTCTTCTTTCAAATCGTGGGGCCTGATGCTGCACGGTCAGGCAGCTTGCATATTTGCGTTCGGTATGTTCTTGCATTCTTCGTCACTCCTCATGCTCTCCGTCTCCCTGTGTTCTCTCTCTGTCCGGCGATCTTCTGCCTTCAGATTTTTGCAGGGGCTAATCGCCCAAGACATTCGCCTGCTCCTCGCCCCCCCGCTCCAGAAGAAACTCCTCGACCTCGACCCGAGACATGCACGACCTGTCGACCCCCCTGTGCCCATCCGTATGCCGGACCCCCTCCGTCCCGCAAGCAGCATTGCGTGTCTCTTCATGAACACCCACGGGAGGGTCTTTGCAGACGGCCTTCTATTCAACCTGGAGCCGTCTCCGAAGGGGTGGGTCTGACTGGATGTTCTTGTCTCCCCTTGTTTCTCCCACCTCTCCATTGAGCCGTCTCCATATTGCCGTCTCCTCTTGACCCTTCGTCGTCTTCATGGGTCCAACTGGGTGCGTCCCCTGTCCACATGAGGAAGCTACTGTGGTATCAGACTGACTGTTTTTGTCGTTGCAGCCGGGGCTAGCCTCGCTCTTTTCCCGCTTTCCTGTTCCAGTGTTGCAACTCCAAGAATCTTCTCTCCCGCCCTCGCGCCTTAATGTGGGTGGGGGGTTGGTGTCCCTCCCTCTCCCCCCCCCTCCTTCCCTACCTCCTCCCCTCCCTCCCTCCCTCCCTTCCTCCCTCCCTCCCTCCTTCCCACCCCTCCCACCCCTCCCCTCTCTCCCTCATTCTTCCCTCCTTCCTTCTCTTTCTTTCTTTCTTCCTTCCTTCCTTCCCTTCCTTCCTTCCTTCCTTCCTTCCTTCCTTGCTTGTTACCCCTCTCTTTCTCCTTGTTGTTGCAGGACGAAGAACCCTGTGTTCCTCCTTGACTGTGATGCCTCTGCAAAGGACAAGCTGACCTCTTACTTCAGGGTGAGTGAGCGAACTTGCAATGGGGCCGTCAGACGATAAGAGAGAAAAGAAAAAGAAAAGCGCGAAGGAACGAAAACCCACAAGAGGTCGTCATTTTATCGTTCTTTCTGCATCTCCCCTTTACACTTGCTGTCTTTCAGCTGGCAGAAATCGCCTCGGGCAAACACACCCACAAAGGAGCATGAGCGTATAGAACCATCCAAAGTATTTGTCCGCGCGTATGAAAACAAACTCACTCCATCGGCCACCTCGTCGTCTTGACTGTTTACTCAATCGTTTGGATTGCCTTAACTTCTTCTTGCAGCGTCACAAGCTCCGGTCAAAGATCCAGATTGAGGACGTCACTAGCTTCACGGGGGCCGTTCAGCTTCTCCCTCCCGAGCGTGTTCACTTCCACACTGCTAGGACAGGAATGGAAATTTCCGACTGGCTCTTCGAATGGCTGCACAACTCCACCAACACTCTCCACTCAGAGCGGGTCCTGAGGGAAATTTCCTACTGTGCCACCGACCCTAGGTACTGGCGGTTGGGCTTTCGTCTCATCTGCCAGCACAAGCTCCCCTTCCCTTCAAATCCCAAGTTCCCCTGCCAAGACAGACCCTCACCCCTCCGTTCTGCCTCTCCACTGAAAACTCAAACAATCCAGTCTGATCCTGTGACAGACTCAGACTCCCTCTCCTACCCATCGCTCCAACACGCGTCTTCCCCTTTAGAAAGGAACTTGCCAGCCGACTATGGTCTGCACCGTTTGATTCTCGGAATACTTGAGGGCGGGGTGGAGCTGTCAGGAAGGGAAGGGGCGGCAGGGAAGGAGAAAGAGAAAGAGAAGAGCGGGGCAGCAAGTGCGGGGAAGAAGGACGACCAGGACGGCGCACTTCCCTTCAATGCGAACATGGACCTCCTGGGTTTCGTGTCGCTTCAAAAGGGGTGGGTCTGTCCGTTGGTGATTCGTTGCATGGGGGCAGGCAGGCACAGTAGAGGAAAGGGAGCTTGGGAAGGGCTTGAATGTATCTACCTGTTGCTTCTTTTGATTCTGCCCTCGCACTATGCCGTCCTCCCCGGTTCCCCTTCCTCTCTGTATGTCTGCCCGTCTATTGTCCTGCCTCCATGTCTGTTGATTTTGTTCAGAATGCGAAGAAAGACAGCACGATGGTAAGAGTCATACACACACACACACACACACACAAACACACGTATATGTAAACACACGGCCGTGTGTGTTCTCTCGTGCAGGTGTTACCTAGGTCAAGAATTGACTGCCCGTTCCTTCCACAGCGGTGTGCTACGAAAGCGGCTGTTTTCGGTGATCATCCCACGAGAATCGGACGGTTGGTGGGAGGGATACTTCCTTTATTCACTTATCGATGCTTGTGGTTCTTGTGGCTGCTTTGTTGAGATAGATTGTTTTCAACATGTCACATGGTAATTTCTTGGGAATCAGACAGACATTTCGCTTCATGGCTTTTCCTTTTCTGTTGCACCTGTGTCTTCTGACCGCTCCGCACTTATTGTCTCCCTCGTCGCGACTCATCTACCATTCTTTTCTGTGCTTCTTGCCTGTTTTCCTGTTTGTCTGTGTGCCTGCCTGCAGTATTTGACCTCAGCAACATCCCTCCATCCCTTCCAGTGCCCCCTACAGCGATCTGCCTGGATGAGTACCCGGAGTGTCCGACGGCTTTCCGCAATCTCCTCGTACCCGCACAGGCACACGCAGAGAAGAAAGGAGAGGAAGAGAGCTTGCCTGAGGTTCCCATGTCAGATCTCAAACCCGTGTGTCCGCCCGTTCTGGGACGGCGTATTATCATCGTTGCAAGGGAGTCGGTGACAGCAGATGCAGCTGCAGGGGGGGTCTCTGCGTACAGTAGGAGACGGGAATCGAAAGCGAGCAGCGAGGGAAGGGCTAGTGGTGATTCGTCAGGAGATGCAGGGGAAGTACGGGAGGTGGAAGTTGCTGAAGTCCTCGCATACATGGGCAATGTGGGCATTGCACAAGTGAGCCTACCGAGACGAACAAAGGCGTTCAAAGCTATGTCGGAGACTGGAATGAAATCAAGAGAGGTCGGTACCTTAAACATCCATCCCTCCCTTCTGTCGACTTGCATTACATGCAGATGTCTTTGTGAAAGAGTCTAAGACTGCGCGTGTCGATCCGATTTCTTCTCGACTGAAGGTTCCGGTTCTGTGCACTTGCAGGAGGCGGAGAGTCCCTGTCATGGAACGTGTCTCTTGTCCCCCTGCCACTTTGACTGACGCATCCGACTCCTGGACCCATTGTCTGTCGATCTGAGTTGTGCTGTTGATCGGCGTGACTTGTCTCCTGTTTGCAGGATTGTCTGTCTGCCTTCTCAATACTCAACGACCTAGAGTTGTTTGTGAAAGGTACCGGCGTGAGAGTCCTGCTTCGAGCACCTCCGTACGTTTCTGATGGAAATGGCTCGGCCTTGGCACCTCTCGGTCTCTATGCAGGGGTCTAGCTGATTACAATTTACTCATTGTGGGATGATAAGTTGATAACGCAATAGTTGTTGCATCATCTAGCGCATGATTGATGCTTAAATGCACCATTTGCATGGCTTCAATTCAATCAGATAATTGCTCCCCGACTTCAACCACCTCAACTTTGAATTCATTCATTCATTCATTCATTCATTCTTTTTCATTCATTCATTCATTCATTCATTCATTCATTCATTTATCCATTCATTCATTCATTTTCATTCATTCATTCATTCATTCATCTAGTCATTCATTCAATTCTAGATTCAATTCCAGTTGCTAGTCCGGTTGTCTGTGTTAAATTAAATAAATTTAAGTTGCGAGTGTAATTTACTAGCTATTTAGCGGCACCAAAGGTTCTAGCAAGAGTTTACTATTAATTAATCAATCAAATAAAAATATAATAAGATGAATGAATGAATGAATGAAGTTGGCTTTGCTACAGTGGAGCCGTGCTCCCAGCAGCCCATGTTCATGCTATAATAAAATGTATATAAAAAACCATCTGACTTACATTGAATCAAAAATGCTAGCAAAAAGATTAGCAAAAATGAGAATTGATAATTTTGATTCAATTAAATTCTATAGCTATATGAGTTTTAATGAGTTTATATGATTTGAGAAGGTCAGAATCATTATTTACTTAGAGTTGAAGTAGAAACTCAGAGAACTAGATAAAGAAATCCTAGTAACAGAATAACATAGCAAAGATGGACCACGGACTTTACGGTAGTACTAGCGGTGGTATTGTTCGTCTTTCGCCAGCTAGTTCGCCAGGTTTTTCGCCACAACCTTGTCATATTATGAATCAGGGCCATTATCAGGCTACAATTAGCCAAGGGACTCGACCCCCGTCACCCAGTACGCGCCTGTGGAAGTTGCACGTACCGTGGAACCTTTTTCTGATCACTTGCTGACATTTGAATGACCGGCTCTTCCGCCGTACAACGTCGTAAGTACTTCCTGCGTGTCAATTCTTGAAATAACTTCTTCCTCCGTACATTTTTTTCCACACAAGGGGCATTTCATCACTCGCCTGCATTGAGCTGCATACTAAGGCATTCACGTCTCTCTCTTCTACCCGGGTGGACTCAAAAAGAGTAAGTCGGGAGTGCCTGAAGAAAATCTTGCTCCAACGGATTGTCTGTCGGTTGGGCTCTGCAACTGCCTTTGATCAAGCAGTTTCGCTCATCGTCTACCTTGTCGACTCGCTCAGAGCGCGCCTGTAGAGAGAATTGAAGAAGGAAGGGGGAAAAGAAGAAGGAAAAAAGGAGAAGAAGCCCACTCTCCCCTCGTTGAAATTTTTCAAGGGCCGGGGGGCAAGCTTGATTCTCTCTCGCGTATATTAATACATAAGGCAGACACACATACGCATGCGTACGCACACATGCACAGACACAAAAACACAGAGACACAGAGTGGAGCCGGAGGGAATGTTGAAACGGCATGAGTGAAAGGGAATCAGAAGAAAGGTGGGTAGGGAGGGTGAGTATTCATACATTCATTTGTGCATCAATGCATGTGCTTGTAGAACCGACCAACCAACCCTCCATGCTTTGGATTTCGCCCCAAAGCTCTCCTCTCTCTCCCAAGCAACATGCAGGTTCGATCGATCGATCTGTCGGATGGTCGGTCGGTCGGTCCGTCATGCTGTCTCTCTCTCAACTCCGAATACGGGCAGGCCCAGGCACGCGATCATTCTTCAGTCAGATACCCCCCCGCTCCTCCCTCCTCTCAGTCTACTCACCCGCATGCACGAGCTCTTGCAAGCAGCCTGTGCAGAAAGAAAGAAAGAAATGGATCATTTTTTGCATGGAACAACGAATCAAAGAATGAATCAGGTGTGCATGCATGCCCTTTCTTTCCTACTCCCTCACCCACCAACCCCCTCACTTGTGTTTGCAGCGAGGCATTCATTCCAAATGATCAACGGCCTTCCTTCATTCCTCAACGAAGTTATTCTTCACAAGTTGGAGAGAGAACAACAAGCACGACAACCCACTTGATCATGAATACGCAAAACACCCAACGGCAGAAAGAAAAGAAAGAAAGCAAGAAAGAAAGAAAGAAAGAAAGAGAGAAAGAAAGAAAGAAAGAAAGAAAAGAAACACAGGAAGACTTTCTAGAAAGGAAGGAAGGAAAGAAATCGAAGGGAAGAAAGGGATTGAGACAATGTAAACCGCACACTGCATGAATACCCACAGCAAGACACCGCAAGCATGCAGACCAACGGACTTGACGTAAAACAAAGAGAGAGAGAAAGGAAGGGAATATATGAAACAAGCACGCAAGAAGGGCCCAGATATGTACGGAAAGAACGCCTTGCAGGTCGTCGGGTCAAAACCAGACAGCATCATGCAACAAGCAGCACACACAGCACAGCACAGCACAGCACAGCACAGACATTGGGGGGGTGATTGTTTGTCGGTGTTGACCGACCCCGGTCGTCAAATGAGTGAGAGAGTCTGAGAAGCGACTCCGTCAATCACAACGAGTCGTGAGTGATCGAAAGACACGACAAACGACACAACCAACGGACCAAATCAAATCGACCAGACAAACACGTGGCGGCTGCGAAGAGGCAAATCAAAAGTGAAAGGGTCAGCCCCACCGAAAGTAAGTTCAACATTTCCTGCTTTGCTCCCCTCTTCCCTCCTTTCCCTCATCTCCTGTACCAGAAATTAGGTAGCCACACCGACTCATCGAGTCTCACATTATCTTCTCTCCAGCACAAACAAGGCTGAAGGCTCGTCCATCAAAAATGGATGAATGAAGAAATTGAAAAAAACAGAACGACAGACTGGAAGTAAACTTGATTGTGGGTGTCCATCTTTCTGCGACTCGTTCGTTCGAGTGTGTGAGTGAGTGCGTGAGTGAGAGCGTGAGCGAGCGAGTGAGTAAATGACGCCACTTGGCAAGTCCTTTGAACTTCTTGTGTTGATTGTCGGTAAACGCCCTGTCTCAATGTCCTTGTCACCCCCCCACACGTACATACAGCTCTGCAACAGACATCCGAAAATGGACACAGATGCAAGAATGAAGATGTTAATTAACAAATTCGGACACAATCACACGCTCTGGCACACGCGCACACGTGCAGAGGGTGACCTATAAAGAAATACAACTAACATGCATTCAGTACAGCAGATTCAACAAGCTGTTTTGTGCTCGTGGACACAGGACTGAACTTTCGGACGAACAGTGGAGCTGGGACAACGGAGAGACAAAACGAAGGCAGTCGTCCGACATCCCCGCCCCCCCCCCTTGCGAAAAAATGTCCCCACCCACCCAAAAGCCTTCCTTCCAGGCTGTCTAGTGAGGGACGAACATCAGTTCCAAACGGTTTTGCACTTGAGAGAGAGAGATCCTGCCAGCATGGAGGTTCTTTGCTCCACCGAGAAGAAAACATGGAAGTATTCATGCAAAAAAACAAGGAAGGTTCGTTCAGGTCGAGAAAAAAAAGCCTACGTGTCTGTCTCCCGATTTGTGTAATTGAGGAAAGAAGGGTGCTATTGATAAAAAAAGAATTTGCAAGGATCAAGCACGACGGCACAAAATGTTCAAATCAATCGATGCACCTCCATACATCTCCGTCCCTCCCGTCTCTTCTTTCTTTCTTTCTTTCTTTCTTTCTTGCTGTCTGTCTCCACACACACGTCCTGCTTTCTGCTTCTCTTTCTTCACTCTCGAAATTCTCTCTTTCTTTCAATTTCTGTTTTTTTCGCACGACACAAAAAAGGAAGAGGCAAAAAATAAGGAAAAAAGCGCTTCCACCACACCCGTACGATTTCATCATCGTGGGTTTCCTTCCACATGCCGTTAATTGAAAAAAAAGAACGTAAGTAAAAAAAGGAACACGAAAGAAAAACATCCAAAGTTGCGGTTTCAGCCCTGTCGCGAAGCCACGATGGCAACGCGTTGTTCTCGACAAGTCCACCCACCCACCCACACCATTTGAAGCACGCGGCCTTGGAAAGAGTCAGTTGAGTCCTTCCACTAGCACCAAACAAAAAAAATGGCAGATCCAAACGCGGTTCAAGTTCGGTGCAGCTCACCTGGAGCAGATCAAGTCAAGAAAAGAAGAAAAAGAAGAAGACAGGGAAAAAAGAACGACAGCTCCCTCCCTGACTGTCTGCATGCTCACAAGCCAAACAAACCACCCCCTGTTTCCGCTTCTCACTTTCGAAGGCGAACCCAAGAAAAGGAGAAGAGGAGAAACAAAAAAAGAATCACCAACGCCAATCCGGCATCACAGGAAGAATGCAGACAAAGGAGTAAAGGAAGGGAAGAAAATGCGGCGGGAAAAGAGAAGAACAGGAAAGAGGACCCTCTGGTCAGGGTCCCCTTTCACAGATTCTTCAAATAATAAACTCATATGTCGGTCCGCCCGTCGTATTTTGTGAGGATGGGGGGGGCTCTCTGTTTCAAAAAACAAACAAACAAACAAACACACAAACTGATGAATGCATCAGTGGGGAAGAGCTTAAATAAAACAAAAGAACAACGCCCGAGCAAAAGACATAAGCCCCATCCTCCCTCGTACACATGCGTACTCCATCAAGTCTCTTTTGATCTGGCCAATCTGTGTGTTCAATTGAAGGCAAGAAACACACAGAAGAAAAAAACGAAAGAGGCTTACTTGCGCCAGGCAAACCGAAAAATTCCATCAAAAGACAAACCGGTAAAAAAACATACAAAGAAAGCATAACTTCCTGCAGTCTGCAGGTGCTTTGCAACTAACAAAACGTCACACAACCAGACAAGCAAAAGCCCTTTTCCCCATGAATTGCAAGGAAGCAAAGAACACAGGAAGGGAGGAAGACATTAAAGGCAGGTTCCAAGTCAGTGAGTGTGGCTTCTTTCTTCAAACACGCAAAGCCACATTGCTGATGCATGCTGAAGTCAGTTTGTTCAGGTGCCACACAGCGTTTTTCTCGGCCTCTCTGCCTGTCAACACGCACGCATAGATACGAACGGAAAGGCTCATTCATTCACATACAACTGACAGAAGCATATAGACGGACCCATTCAAGAAAGAGACAGAGGTAGCAAGACAGCAGGTGAACTCTCTCTCTCTCTCTCTCTTCAAGGACACTCGCTCTCTATTTGGGCCGTCTTTCTTACTCTTCTATCCCTTCCGTCGATCTGCTGTTTTTCCTTCTTTGATTATTTTCTGCTGTTTCCTTCCAGAGCTCTCTCGCGCTCTTTCATCTTTTTCTCCTTTCCATTCCCTCCCCACCTCACAACAAGCCAAATGCAACAGAACAGAAGTCAAAACGGGTCGTTTACACAGCGGCTCGCACTCGCCAAATCAGAACAGCGAGCGAGGCTGTAGCACCCCCCCACCCCACCCCCCATAAATCAGAGAGAGACCCACCTCATTTATTTGTGACTCAATCAACGAACGAAGATGGAATATATGCATGGATCGATGGATCGATGGACGGACGAATGGATGGATGAACCCATCGGCCCTCCCTCAACCCCCCACACCGGCAGAAGAAAGTGAAAAGGAATAGAACGAAAGAGTGAAATGGAACCACGGGTCGAAACGAAAGAGAATGGAGAGTAAGGACAGAAAGAGAAAGAAAGACGCAAAGAAAGAAAGACGCAAAGAAAGAAAGAAAGACGCAAAGAAAGAAAGAAAGAAAGAAAGAAAGAAAAGAAAAGAAAGAAAGAAAAGAAAAGAAAAGAAAGAAAGGCAGAGTGGACAGGTAAAAAGAAAGACTTGAGAGAGAAAAGATGGAACAAGAAGGCGGGAAGGTCGACTCACGAGAGGGACCACCCCAGTCGGACGGAGGTGAGGAGACATGCAGAGGGAAAGAAGAAAGGAAAGAAAGAAACACGAAGGAAGAACAGGGATCAATCAATCAATCAAAAATAGTGGTCAGCGTCATGACACGCAGACGCCAAAAAAAAGGGCACGCACGCGCACAGAGAAAGGGACAAAGAAAGTCAGCAAGCACAGAAGAGAGGAAAGAAAAGAGAGAACGTGAGCAATCAGTCAGTTGCTCCCTCTCTTTTTGTATCTCTCTCCACCACTAACCCCCGGCTTCCTTTCTTTCCATACAGTGAGGTCACAACGAAGAGTATCTCTTCGATAATGACGCACGCAAGCTGTAGTCAGCGCTCACGGTCATTTCCTTTCCTTTCCAGCCCTTTTCCACCGTTCACAAAAACCATGCAACGCAGGCATTTGGCTGGCCACGTGTCTAGCTTTTTGTTTCGTCTCCCTCTGCATGGCTTGTACCACCATTTGTTGCTGTCCCGAACTCCGTCTCTGTCTGTTTCTCTTTTCGTCTGCACTGCATACTCCGAGAGAGCACATGTAATCGGGAGGGAGGGAGAAGTTTGGTATGGAATCAGTCAATGAATCTCTTCATTCATCAAAGTTGAGTCAGTCAGTCACTCCTCAAGGTCGTCCACCCAGTGACGGCGGAAACTGAGAGAACCCTCCCTCCATCTCTACCGAAGCCCCAGCAGTCGAAGACAGAAAATGGGAAGACTCTCCCCAGCCCTGTCCCCCCTCCCCCTGTCCCTGGGTAGAAACCAACGAAGGAAATGTTTCTGTCATCATAGTCGTCGAGGGCTTCTCAAGCATTCGCGCGTCAGCACCGACCGTCATCTGTAGAGGTGGTCTTTCGAAGTGGAGCACTGAGAAAAAGGCAAAGAAGACGCACGCAGCGAGAAGAAAGGTCTGACGAGCTCTCCAGAACGCAGGGCCAAGAAAGAAATTGTTGAGGTCCAGCACAGGAATGGAAGACGACGATCCTGGTTGAGCAGCTTCAGAGAATCCTCCGGGGCTGAAAGACCCAGAAGCCGCACCTCCCAGTGCCCTCTCCCTTTCCCTCTCCCTGGTTCGAGAGGACCTCTTTTGGGATCTTCTAGGGACCTGAAAGGGCGATTGTGATCAAAAGGGAACATTTCCAACATATTCAGGACCGAAAGCGCACGTGGAGAGGGACAGGGGGGGGGACGGATACGCAACAGTTCTGCCAAAGGTGACAACAGCAGCGAGAAGGGACTGAGAATGGCACATTAGACGAGACGCAAAGAAGAATGGGGCATCGAGAAAGAAGAGAGGGAGAAAAGATGGAGAGAGGATGGAGACTAACCTCTGACATGATGATCATCAGTCCGAAAGAAAGACACAAGTGTCCGCGCGCACTTCACGGCACTCCCGACTAATCTTGCTCTTCCCACTCGTCTCTGCCTTATCTTGCCTCTCGTCTCGCTGGATGATTTGGGGCAAGCTTCGAAAATCCTGACGATGATCCAAATTGCCAGGAAGTCCCCGTCTCTCCCTCCATGAAATCTCTGTGTCTCACAAGAAACTTTGAAAACTTTCAAACGAACGTACTAGATTGCAAATGAAGCCCACCCCAGTGTAAATACTCGCATTGGACCTACACTGGCACTCTGAGCACAGCAAGATGGCCGAGTGGGAGAACTTCGAGACTCTGCGAGAGGAAAGCCTCACTAAAGACTTCGATATTAGTATTATATTCCCGCGATTCATCTTTGAGTTTTTTCGGCATTACCAGTATATATTTATTAATACCAGTTGAGTGTCAAAAACTGAGTTTCGCGAACAAAATTTAGCGAAATTGGTCGATTTATGACTTTCGCCGGCCGAATTCTACTTCAAATCCACGATATAGCCCGAGTCAAAACGCCAAACTCAGCACAAGAATATTGTGGCGCAGCCTGGCCCCGGAAAGTTCAACTTCCCAAGAATCCCAACGCAGCCCCGGCATTCCAACTTAATTCGCTGCATTGTTAATATCATGCATCGTGTCATGCATATAAGCGGGCCCACCATAGGCCCACCCATGCATACAGCAGACCCCGGCCAGCGCATGCACAGATCATAGCAGGTGCCTTACCTTCATTGCATGCGTTTTGTACGTCCTTCAATGCTCCTTTTCAGTTTATATGGAACCCTATTCCACATCTCTGTGCACGGCAGTGGCTGAACTGTCAGAAGGTCTTCCATCATCCTTTCTTGGCCGTGAAATTCGAACGGAAATTGAGTGCTGACTGTACTGATACGTTCCTGTACCTTCCCGGTTGCATTGATGAGTGTAGCTTTCTGAAGACCCAGCGAAGTAGCTTCCTCTCTGCTACACTCTTTGGCCAAAATGCATTCAGACACTCTTCTTGACAAGGTAAGAGTCCCTGCCGTGCTAAGAAATTCTCCTTTGTGAGCGCCTGGGTTCCGCGTGTTCGTGTTTTGACTGACCTTCATGATTTGCATGCAGATTTGCGGGGGCCTCTCCTATCTCCAAAAGGCCCCCCTGCAGTGGAAGGAGGCGATAGCAAAGTCCCAGAAAAGTGGAGCAGTGACTGCAGAACAGATTCAGGTCAGACAAGCCTCGAGAATGAATGCATCTTCTGTGTAAAAAATTAACTCTCTCGGTAAATCTGTCCATCTAAGTTGCTCTGGATCTTGTTGTCCATGACTTGGGACGTTTGTCCCTCTCTCCTGTGGAATGTTTACCTACCCGGCTTTTACTTTACTAATGTTGTCCTTTACTTTAGTTCTGTCAGATCGTCCGCCTGGATCGCTGCCTCCTTGTCTGGACGTCTGTAGCTGTGACTGCGTAAGTATCGCTTCATTGTCCCACGGGGCGTGCGTACCTTCTCTCACCATGAAGCCGTGTGTGCCGTTCTGATTCTGGATGGGGTTCTTTCTGCATGCAGATACTGGAGCGTGTGAGCGTCCCCCGTCCCTTGCCCGACGTGACGACGGAAAGTCTCCTGGCGGTTGTCTCGAAGTGTCTAGAGAGGGACGCGGGAGAGGAAGGGACAGCGGGAGAGGAGGGGAAGGGTGAAATAAGCAACGTCCAGGAAGGAAAGGGGGGGGGGAGGGAATCATCGGAGGGGGGCAAGGGGACAGTGGGCCTCGTTCGGGCGTCCCTTCTTGACAAGGCTTGGTCGGTTACTTATTCGAAAAACCAAAAGAAAGAACATGTGCAATTGAGTTTGAAGGTTCCTTGGCTCGTATCTGAGGGGATGAATTCAAACTTCCTTCTTCAGCTAGTGGTCGAAATTAGAGTGTGTCTGCGAGAAAACTGACATTGAGAATTTGGCAACGCATCACCTATCCCTTGTTGTTCTTCCTGCTGTGACCAAGTTTCTGTTCAAGTCAGTAACACAACAAAGCAAAGGACTGTGACTCGTGCCTGCACGTGTTCGCATGCCTCCTCTTTTCATGCATCCTTTATCTGCTCTGAAGAATTTGCACAAACTTCTGCGGTGCCTTCAACTGAAATGGCCCACACGTTCTTTTCTTTTCCTCTTCGCACGTCTCGATCCCTCCATGCAGCGAAGAACTTCTGAAGCCTGCAAAGACGGAGGAACATGGCGGCAACTCGTCGGAGGAGCCTGCGAAGGGGACCGGTGTCACAGAGGAAACTACAGACGAGTTTAAGGAAAGATGCAGAACAGTGCTCTCCCGGAAGAAGCCACAGCAACAGAACAAAAGGGTTGGACTGCCCCAAGAGGGCAATCAGACAGGAGAGAAGGCACCCGGTCCAGACGCACCAACTGCAGGGGAGGGGGAGACAGAGACAGAGCAGGCATCGGAGCTCCCCTCTGTGTACCGTTTTGTGCTGCCTTCCGCACTCCTG